>CAUJRU010001050.1:0-221912 GCA_963277665.1 Viscum album | reverse complement strand
GGATGATCAAGTTGGACCATGATTAACCCCAAAATGGAAGATATTATTCCATCGTTGAGGTCATGAAAATGCATTGATTATGGGAAAAAATTCTAAAGAGGATATGCCTTGCTATTTTGTTTTATCTTGTGGGGATGTACAATTTTGTAATGTTTTTTGGTTTGGTGGCATGTCTGAAACACCATTTTTTTCGAAACCCCTTGTACTTGTGTCTTTACCTTTTTTAACAAATGTTTGGGGCCATGATTTTTTAGGCTTCTGGTTCACATTGTTTTGAATAAATAATTTATAATCCAATATCCAGGAAAGTTTAGTCAGAGGAATAACCTCTGACCATTTATTAAAAGAAATAAAAAGTACAGTAAATAAGGAGATGGATGAGGGCGAACATCTTGCCCAAACCCAAACAAGAGTCCCCACCAAGCATAGCCAATTACAAGTCAAACCATAACACCCAAAACCAAAGACCCATACTGCTGATTCAACACTTTAACCAGCAGTTCATCATCTTCATAAAACAAAAACATCAAAACTTCGAGCTTTCAACAGCATATCATCACTGCAATTACTGCAGCCGCGACTTCATTCCAGAGATCTTCCCGAAAACAAATCCCGAACCACATCAACATCTTGTCATCGACGTCAAAATCAGAGACCGTCATCTCCGATAAGAAAGACCACCATCGTCGTCGACCACCCACATCGCCGGCGACGAACGAAGTGTCCTCACCCGACCTCCCATAGAAGAACACCAGAAAATAAATAACCACACGGATACAACCAGGACCAAACAAAGCACCAGTTGAAACCGTCGCAGGAAAAATTGAAAACATGAAACAGAAAGGAAACCCTTCATCCTTGTTGGAACCTCCAAGAGAGCAACCCAAAGAACCAAACCATGAAACCATCGCCTTCATCACCGCGCACCAAGAAATTAACAACGAAAAAAAGACCAAAAACAGCAATGGCGCCTGAAGAAGGCCCCAATCCGTTCCCAAACCACCAAAAAGAAACACAAACCAGAGAGAAACCATCACCACATCGAGCAGAAACCTTCAGAAGCCAAGAAACAGGCCCCGCCGTCGCTTTCGGAACCGCACCCGAAGGACAGATCGACCACAAGCACTCTCAGACGCCGCTAAAAGCAACGACGCCCCCAAATCGCTACAACAGAAACCCGCATCCTGGTCCGCATCACGCTGCCTTGAGAAACCCTAGCCAAAACCACAGGCTAGAGTGGGAAGGAGGCCAAGCGACGATGTAAAATGCCGAGGATGATAACGAGCTCGTGCGACGCCACTGGAAGAAACTGCATCTCAAGCGCGCTGAGAGGAATGCCGATGGGAAGACAAGCCTACCGGGGACCGGGGAGAAGAAGGCGGCGGCGAGGGGAAAACCTAGCGCCGCAGAGCCCTTTACGGGCTCATCCACTCACCCTTATAATCCAATATATATTATTAAAAAATGCATAATGTATTATCATATACATAACATTATTTAAACTAAGATTAAATCAATCATCAAAAATCTTTTCATGTAGTTTAAATAATATCCAAATAAAGGCCCTTTAATTTTAATAATTCAAATAAATTAATTATGAACAATTCATAGAAAAATAAACATCTTTATATTTTGGACTAATTTATGTAATTTATAAACAATTTTTAAATTACTCGTATGATTTCTAAATAAAAACTTTTATTTATATATCATAATACATGTCTTAGAATTTATGTAAAATATATTTCTTATATTATATCTTAATATTTAAGAAATTTTTCATAAAAATATATGATTTAATTATAAATACATTGTAATTAATTTGTTAATTAAAATTTTATTAATTAATAAATATCCCAATAATAACTTTTATTATAATTTATAAACAATTTATATATAATAATTAAACTTAATAAAATAAAAAAATTAAAATTTTCATTTACCATTACACTTCAAGCATTAATTGCATAGAATATACCAGGATGACACTTATGTAGACCCCTGTGTGTAATAGTAGGCACTTATGACCCTCATGGAGACTGCTCTATGTAAAGGTAAATAAAAATGACCCTTACGTAGATCGCTTTATGTAACGGTAAGATGGGATGACCCTTACAAAAAACACTTTTTCATAAGGGTAATTCAATAGAACAATCACACAAAATTTTTTCACATAAGGGTAGTCCATTTTACATGAATTTATTATCAAATGAAAAATAATGATATATTTTTTACGATTTCTTCATTTCATGCATGATTTCCTAAAACTATGATCATGGGTTGTTCTGATACCACTGTAGGGATTCTTTAGGTCCAAATAATAATTATTATAAGCATAAAAAGTGATTTAAATCCCTTTAATGTGGATCTAACATACAATAAATATGAATCCCTTGTAAAAACTGGAATGAAGAACTGTTGAAAATGTGTGTATCGCACTGAATAAATCTCTATAATATTTGTGTTCTTTATTAGATATGTTTGATAACAATTACCAAAGTTAAAAACAAAATCCTCCCATATCCAAAGATATCCATGGGCCAAGATGAACCTCTCATCATACAAGAGGGACTCTTTTTCACCAATGGTGTGCTATCACTTTGACCTGTTAAGAATGAAGACGAAGATTACATCCGGACTCTTGGATTTTGGACCAAGCATCAATCAATCACACTCTAATACTACCATCATATGGTTGTGGTTTATAAATCCACAAGGATGCTACTTAAGTTTTTGCATTTACTAATGTGTTTATAAAACATCAGTTGATTTTATATCCAGTTCATGAATTCAACATATGAATGCTTCTCCTCCCACATGTTTCAATTTATGAATCAAACTATTTATTGATAGCTTGTTAGAGAATGGATTGGATTGAGGATGCATGGAATAATATACCTTATTAATGCATTAATATCATAATTTCCAAGAATTTAAAAATATAGTTTACATATACATGTCATATATATATGAAAATATTTAGAGAATAAAGTTCACAAAAATCCATGTCACGGGTAGAGGATCCTACACAATGGTTAATAATGTGAAAGATAAAATGACATCGACAAATTGTTTACATAAAAATTTACATCATGCTATGTGGTTTTTTTTATGAGTTTACCTATTTTACAAATTGTCCCTAATAGTATACATGACCAATAACATCGATGTTTTGTTGTGATATATTAATTTTTTTAAAAAAATTATTATAGTATCCAAACATAAAGGAAGCTTTCATGGGTGTGACCCCCTCGAATTATTACAGAAAGTTCCTAAATAGTGGTATTTGGTATATTATCTCAAAGCATTTGTTTTCTTGTGTATCATACAACATAATATCGTGAATAAAACACTCTTTGGGAATTAAGACATAATATATATGCTTTGAGAGTAATGTGGGTGCATAATCTTTATATTGAGAAGAATAATGTATAGAATATGGTTATGATTTAATTCTTCTATTAAAAAATGAATTATTTAGAATTATTTTGGTCCATTATAAAAAATATATAGATAAAAAAAATATTTAACAGATCATCATACCCTTATTCATTTATTAGAGTACATAGTGATTTAAGTCAACCCATTGGATCATTACGTTGGACAAAGGTAACCTGGCCCGAATATGTTATGTCTAAATATGAATTTTTATGTTAATTAACTACTATAAAATGGGGTTATCTCTATTTATCTATAACCATGGTTACTATAAACCATGGGTATATATTGGATGGAATCGGTCATTAGCAACGATTTATGTAAATTGTTGGTGTAGACAGACTATCCCAATGGTTTTTAAAAAATCATTGGTATAGGTTTAGATATAAAAACATTTTTAAAAAAACAATTTTCATAGAATCCCTCATATTCCCCTGGACTCCCCCCTTACTTGAGCCCAATCTCCCCAACATCAGTAGATCCATATTCTCCCATCACCCGAGCAATGATGGGTAGCTTTCTTCCTCTAGATTCCCCCATATTTCAACAATTTTGTTATTCTGATCTTCCCCAAAATCAAATTAGTGAGTTCTAAATTATTCTTATCTTCTGATTACTATTGTTTTAATTTTTATCTATCTATACAATCCTAACCAAGATACAATTAGGTCATTATTATTATGGATTATTTAAAATAAAGTTCTTTGTGGTATATGTCTTGTTTTTGGTATTTGTGATTAATGATTGTAATTTTTTTGAGACTTTAGTATTCAGTTGTTATATATTTAGGATCTAGTTGATGGTTATATTATGGGAAGTGATGAATCTTGGTTAAGTTTTTTCATATTGGTTGGGAGTAAATCTGATTTTATGTGTGGCTTTTTGGTTGTTGGTTGTGTTAAGGTGTGAGGTCTTAATTGTTGTGATGAGTGAGGGCCTTGTGTACAAATCTGGGTAACTAGGGTATATGAATCTTATGTGTAGATTCTTTATTAGACTAATCCTACCCTTATACATCCTCCATGTAATTCTTTAAGTACCTTTACATAGGTTTCTAATAACTCATACACAGTCTATACAACCTTCATCAAACAACCTTCCTACAATTCATGACATATATCAATAAGAGAACTCATCACCTCATTAGTCCTATAAGATTTAAATATTTAGGGATTTAAAGTTCCCCATTAATACATTTTAGCATATTCCATTTGACTTTACATAAAAACAATATTGTTTTGAAATAATAGAATTCAACGTCTATTGAAACATAAACTACTAGAACACTTTAATATATCTTCTAAATTCATTTTTTTTTATATTCTAAAGAGTGAATTCACTCGTTGGAAATGACATGTCTATAAAACGTCTAAGACTATTGAGTTGGATCTCGGTGTAGGAAACAAGGTTCAAAATTAATAATGTCAATGTTTTCCATATTTTACTTGAAATATATAAACCATATTGTATCTTGAGTAGTCAAATATTCCTGCGATCTTAAATAATGTCTCACAACAACTAGTAATACATAAACTTTAATGTACATGGGTGAGGAACATAGCACTTGAAGATCTGTCTTACACAACTAGCAATCAGTTTCTTCTGATTTCTCTATAATGAACTATTCTTTTAAAAGAGGCTAAGTAGATTTTATGAGGCAATGTTTATCTCCCCATGATTTTTTGAACCTCTAAACACCTCAATCTAAAACCACTTTCTTGGTAGAATTATTTTCCCATGTAGCATCTTAGTATCCTGAAATAAAAAAAAATCAGATGATACCAACATGTTAGTTTATAATAGATCACTTGAAAGGATTTCCCAATAGAAATACTTCATTAGTAAAACTAAATCATGGATTTGAATCCAGAATCACTCCAATATTGTATTAAAATCCATTTTATATTTAATATTTTCGTCGATTCATATATATTCAAGAAAGCATGGTCAAATTCAAAATATTCTACACTTAATTCATGATTTTTACAATTTCATAATTGTCTAGAAATTTCATTTCATCATGCACTCTTTTATTTTTAATACTCCTTTTAATGAACACATGGTGAATAACCCATGTATTTTTTCTACTCCTTCATCACATGTCACTCAATTTATCATATTTATCAGAAAAGTAATTGGGGATATGGGTACCTCTGACATCCTTATGTTCAGTATTGTGGTTTCTCTTGATGAACTGACTCGTTTATTCTACTCTTCCACCAGGACTTGATAGTGGTTGTTTTTTTCAAAACCACTTGTGATGATTCTATTTCGGATGATCTCTATGAGAATATTTATCCTTCTTAGCTTGGGTCCCTTTTCCATTATAAGACTAATCCCACTAAAACATGTATCTTATTTTGTTGCATTTTTCTTACACCTTTAAACGTGTTTCTTCTTCCAATGGAGGGATCTTCCATAAAATTTTACCAATTTCCTCATGGAGTGATATGTAAGATCATTAAAGAACACTTTGTTCTTTTTCTATTATTTTTTATCCATAAGAGTCACTTCATACTTATTTTTACTTATTGAATCCTTATTTTAGGGAACTTCATTCAAAATTTATGCATGCTCTATGTATATGTAGACCCAATTTAATTTTATTTTGGTAGCTTAATGTAACTGTTTGAGTTATGGAATTAGAATTTGATATTTTTTAGGCTTATGGAAGGAGATAAGTGATAGATTCTTCCTTTCCAATTATAGTTGAATCTTTTTCTTACAAATTTTGTATTGCATTTAATATATCATACAAATTCTGGAATCCAACTCCTTTATTACATTTTTGATATATTTTTGTTATTTTATAAATCTCATTTTCTATGATATTTGGATTGGATGATTATTTATACATCCAACAACACATTTTTATTCAAGAGAAATAAATACAGTGGGATAAGGAAATAGAGAATCAAGGAACACCTAGTTTAGGGGGGGCCTAAAGTAATGAAATCCCTGGTCATCCCCTCTTATCAAATTAAATCCCTCAGGATTCAAACAGTTGTTGTTGTGGAGACATGTGTTGATGGAACCCTGGGCCACCAATTAAGCAAGGTGATCTGCTACCTTGATGACCTCGCACCTAATGTAAGTTACATGAATTCAGCTACTGAGAAAGCCTCTATAGTTTCTGACAGTATAAGAAATGAACCAAGGGGTGGAGCCTTTTCCATGCAAGGAATCATCATAAATTATGGATTCAGTCTCTGAATCATTAACATTGAGCATCTCATGTCTACAAAGAGTAAGCTCGGTGTGCATAGCTTAGGACTCAAATAGAAGGGAATATCCCTTACTATAGAATGTAGTGAAGGCCAGAACAACTCTCCCCCAATAGTCACAAACCACTCCCCCTACATGCATATCTCCCCCATAGAATGCACGAACATTTAACACACACAGTGAGGGAGCATCCCACTAGTTTTTGAGAAACGAGGCCATGTACACCAGTTAGTTCTTCATTCTCGCAATGTTGTCCATCATATTAAGGAGGGATCCATCATTCCTAGCCTAGTTCCCGGCCTACCACATACACTAGAAACCATCACTAAACACAATGGATTGTGCCACCCCTTCAGGACCCACATCATTCATCCCATAAAACCATATATCATGTAATCAAACATCCCCAAGATCACGAGAGGAAAGTGTAGTAAAGCCACTAAAGAAAGTCCAAACAGCATCATCCCAGTCACCTTCGAAAAAGAGATGATTTGTAATCTCCTCCCATGGGTTGTTACAACAATAATACCTTGAGATAATAAAAATACCAAACTTATTAAAATTTTCATATGTAGCCACTGCATTATTCCTTAATCTCCAAGTGAGGAATTTATACATTGCTGGTATCGTGATGCACCAAACCACATCATTACAGTTTTCATGAATACCCTATGAGTATAAGAGCCTATAGAATTCACTATTCTTGAATGTCCTTGAAGTGGATGGAGCGAACACACACTTATCTGATTCATGGTAGATTGAGATCGACTCAAAGAGGTCTTATTGTTCATCGTCTAGGACTTCCATGGGGATTTCCTCTTTAAAGGTGATTGTGTGAGATGAGAATCCTAAGAAACTGATAACAGAGCCTACCCAATTACAATTCCAGAAAGAAATATCCTACTTTCCCACCACCTAGTGAGAGTGAAGTTGAATGCTTTGGTTGTGTGGGTAGATCATGGACCAGAAAATAGAAGCATAGATATATACTTCCCCCACATTCCTTACACAATTGATGAACATGATCTTACCCAAAGTGTACTTTTCTCAATAATTTATTATGTGGGTTTAGTATGCATACAGTAGATCATGCTGTTGAGACTCCTCACATTAATTCATCCATCATGGATGGGTCGTTCCATCCTTTCCCAAGAAACCCATTGCCTACTACCCTTTGAGAAAGCATCCCAGATTAATTTTTCAAGGATTCTATCAATGGTATTGATAACTCCTTTTAGGATATTACTATAAGGCAGAGACTGTATGGGAATGGCCAACGGGATGTTATTCAACAAAGAAACCATACCCTTGAACGATAAGTATCTATTATTATAGATAAATACATGACCTGTGATCTTACTCACAATGTGATCAAACTCGTGAACATGAATTCTTCCTAGGTAAATTGTAATTCAAGGTTATTCTATGGGGAAGTAACCTCGTTACATGTCTAGCCAACTACACAAGGAAGAGGCCCAACTGGTGACACACTTTTTGGAAATGGAATGGATTATTTTGGATCTATTGACGATCTATCCACTCAAGTAGTGGTAATCATCAAGAATCTTCTTGATTCCACAGACATATCCCATACCACAATTAATGAATATAATAGTGTCATTAGCAGACATCAAGTGGGAGATAGTAGGGAGGTTCAGTTTCCTTCAGTAAGGGAGAATTCCTCTAGTATATAGGCTACAATTGAAGAGTCTCCTAAGAGTATCATGTGCAAGGATGAAGATGATCAGAAAGAATAGGTCCCCCTAGATAAGTCCTCTGGTTTCATTGAATAATACATGAGTCTTCCCCATGAATGAAAATTCCATCTATATAGAGTTAAAACACTTAAATATGAGATCCATGGCCCCAGGAGAAATTCCCATAATCGTGATAACTCAGTTAATGAACCTCCATTAAATCTGATCATCTGCCTTATTAATATATAATTTGATCGCCATGTTTGATCCATGGGTCTAAATGCTAATGTCCCTCAAGACTTCCTACGACAATGTAATTTCACCCTATATGGAGAGGCCCTTCATAGAACCATTCTACTTAATAAATATCCACTCTGGGATACACCTAGATAGCCTCAGATTAATAATGCTCGTAAGAATATTATGTAGGAAATTTCACATGCTCACAGGCCTATACTACATGAGAGAGGAGGGATCCTTAATTTTTGGTATGAGCACCAGAGTAGTGTCTCATGCGACCCATGGAATGGAACCTCCATGAATGAAGTCCTGAACAACAGCAACATTTTCACCCTTAATCACATCCCACTTCCCCTATAAAATGATCCTTGGAGCCTATCAGGACCCAACGCACTCTCAGGAGTGAGATTAATCATGGTCAGGTATATTTCATCCTCCTCTGGTATATTTCATCATCTTATGGTTTCCCAGATCTCCGTATTTCCATTTGGGTAACTACTGGGCATACTTGGATTTGGGCCTACCAAAGGATCTTTAAAGAAAAAATGCATCATGCTCCCCACCAAGTCTCTATCATCCATGTATGATCCATCCTTGAGAAGGATATTTTCTTTGATCAGACTCTCTTTCTTCATAATGAATGCATGGAAAAACACTGTGTTTCTATCCCTTCATGTTGCCATTTGGTTATGGATCTCTCCTAAGCCATATGTTACTATTTGACGATCATTTTAGCCCATATGTTCTTCATGGTGGAGAGATCCTCAAACACTATATTGTTCTAGTCCACCTCCAAACTGGCTTCCAAACTATCTATACTTTAATTTAGGGCCTCCATGTTTTGGTCAATCAAGGTCAATGTCTTGGCCCATACCTACAGCCCATGATCCTTCCATTGTAGCTCGTTATGGAGAGATACCAATTGTTCCCCTAAGTCACCTCACCCCAAAACTCACTAACAATTTGTTTATATCCAGTAATATGAGACCAGTATTGGTTGAACCTGAAATGTTCTTGAGAATCCTACATGGGGTATAGAGAAACCAGTAGTGAAGAGTGGTTAGAAATTCCATGAACTAAATGTGTTACCTTGGAATTTGGAAACATGTTGATAGCATTGATGTTGGCTAAGAATCGATCAAGCCTACTCCAACATTGCTTTATTTCCCTATGGTTATTTCACCATGTGCAGTGACCTCCAAAGTATCTCATTTCTTTAACTCCCTTCCCCATCATGAATTGGGAAAAATCCAATATAGCCCTCTATGGAGAAGGTCCCCTTCCCTTCTTCTCATCTAGCTCCATGATGAAATTGAATTCCCCCACCAAAATCTATAGAAATTACTTAAAATCAATGCTGCTAAGATCTTGGAAAATTTGTTCCCTTCTTTAAGAATCACAACTACTGTACACATAGGAAACAAAAAATCTGATTGTTCCCTTAGTTTCTTTCATATTGATGAACTGGTCTCCCGCTTGAATTAAATCCATCAAGAGATCCTTGATAATGAAAATTCATATGTGTCAGTTGCTTGAATATGCATGAATATAAGAATGCATCTTGACTTTGAGAAAAAAACTCATTAATCTTCATCATATTCGATTTATGTTTTAAAATTATGAAAAAGAAATCCTTATTTTTCTTGACCTCAGAATCATTGAAATCAGTTTTCACCTAGTCCCCAAGGCCACAGAAATTCCAAACGATCATGGGTAACATTAAATAGAAAGTATCATGGATTTGGCCCCAGGCACCACAGTTTCCATATTATGATAGGAATAACCCTCCTTAAGCTACCTCGGTCATGGTCTCGTGTAGACCTCAGGGCTTCGTGTAGTGGAATATGTAACTGATGGTGACTCGAGTGAAAAAAGGTTATGAAGCATTCCACTCACCATACCTATAGGGGAAAGGGTATATGGGATATGGTTTCTAGGACCATTATATACTGGACCATCTAATTCACCAACCTCATATATGAAAGGTTTTTCCTTCCAACAAAATGGAGGATAGGCCCCACGCACAACCTCCAAACCTGAAGGAATGCTAGGGAATGGATTAAGACTTGGAGAAATCCTCGATAGTGCCATAGGGGAGAAACACAGGGAAGGACATGAAACTTTACATAAAACACCCTTCTAAAAAGATATTATTGGGGATAAAGAAACAAGTTATGAAGTTGGGAAGCCTTGGGGAGTAGACCAGAGGTGCATAGGGAACTGAATCCCAACAAGGGGGAGAAACACGATCTGGAGGAGAAGGGGGAGAGGCTCTAGAGCTCGATCTATAGGAAAGAATTGAGATTCATCTAGGAACAAGACATCAAATACTACTTGAGGGAGAGGTAGGTCTTCACACGAGGGATTCGAATGGATCTAGTGGTGGTCTTTGGGCCTTTTCTTTCTACACGGCTGTTGTGAGTGTCCCTATAGAAGGCATGAGGAATAGAACCTAGGAAACACCAGGAATATAACATCCTAGTTCCAAGACACTGAATCTTTCTCCTTAAAATCAATTCTTTCTAGGATAAGGAGAGATAAGTAAAATTCCACATTGATTAAAGACACAATCAAATCATATCTAGAATGATTTTTGTCATCTGCACACAGAAAACCACCCAAGGAAGCACATATATCTTTGAGAAGTGATCCATTATAAAAATCTAACAGGAGACCAAGGAGGAAGATCCGTACTGCTGCATAGGAATTCTCCTTCACCCTGTGGGCCTCCATCGACCACCACAACATATTAAAACTCCATCATCCAAAGAACCGATGATAATTACACCAATCATGTGAAAAAGTCAACCTCGGACACCAGGATCAGATAAAAATAATTGTGATGCATAGCTGAGATCCACGTCGGGCTAAGAAAACCTCCAGATTCCACAAAAAGTGTCTGAAAGTGGTTAGGTATAACCTCACTACCCCAAATCATGCCACTTGGGTCCACTGTAAGTCAGAGACCTCCTCCTCAAATATTGCAATGGGAACCTATAGTGAGATATGAGAGCCCTTCCTCGACACCAACAAAGAGACCGACCAGAATTTTGGGAAACAGGACCTCAGAGATCCTTGGGAGCATCCACATAATGCATCCCTAAAAGAACGACCTTCTTGACGAAGCTTGGGAGAAGAAATGAGGAATGCCTCCCATAGAGAATACTCAACACCTGCAACGACATCACCTAGATCGAAGATCATCTTAACCAGAACCTTTCGCTAAGCATGATAATCCTTCACCATAACAGTCGAAAAAATTTAGGTTGGGTGACATATTGTTGTTATTATTGAGTAAACACCTTTCATAATAAATAAATGTGTATACAATTTAATTAATTTCATATTAAAAACATGGATGTTTTAAAACCAATTATTTTGTAAAGATATATGTATTTAATTGGAATGTGTAATAGTTGTTTCAAATTCCATGTCTTATACTTTTTCTGGTTTTTTATTTGTAGGCATTGCTTATAGAATATTTTATTTCTCTTATTATTTGTTTGGATAACTACCAATATGATTTGATGATTTTCATATTAAAATTTATTATGATGAATTTTTTAATTATGGTTTACATTTTTTGATTTGAATATTAATTTTTTTCCTTTTAATAGAATGGATATAAGAATTATTTATCATAATGATCATATTTCAACCGAGTTTAAAAATAATATGGATATTTTTTAAGATTTTACATTTAATAATTCTTTATATGGAGGTTTTATATGGTGTCCATATTATAATTTTCTTGTGAGATCATGGTTTATCTAATATCAAGTTACCTACCAAATAAAAAACCAAGAATTCAAACAAACTATTACGTTTTTTGTCACAATGTAGAGATGATACAATATTCTACTATTCATGAATGGAAAGAAAAAAAGTGGTATAGATAATTTGATATTTGATTGGATTCCATTTGTGAAATATCCTGAGATAGATAATATGTTAGCACATGAAGGAAATGATATCAATACATATGAGGAAAATTTAAGATGATGATGTTGAAGAGTGAAAAAATTAATGTATGGTTCTAGAACTCCTGTATATCAATAATGTTCAAGAAAAGAAATTTTTTAATTTTTAATTCTGTTATATTATGGAAAAACATTTATTCCATTTATAATAATACTAATGAATATTATGTTACCTTTTTTAAATACTTGTTTCCTAATAGGGAAGATTTTCACTTAATTCATTATAAGTTATGGAAGTTATTTAAGAATCATTGATTTTCCACTAATAAAAATCATGATTTTCTAAAAGACGGTAGTTTATTTTGGCATGAAACAACATAACTTAATGACTATAAAGAATGTGGCACATCTTGATGGAAGGAAAATGTATATGGAGAACTATATCATGTGCCATTGAATATCGCATGGATCTCTCCATTCATTCCCATAAAACAAAATATATTTATGTCTATAAAAATCTCAACCAATATGTGATGGAATTTTGTAGAGATAATTAAAGATAATGATGAGGTGGTTCATCCTACATATTTCTTAGCATGGTGGGAATTTGATTCAAAACATACAGATTTTACATCTTAGGTTCGTAATGTTAGGTTGTCTCTATCCTATGATATTTTTAATCTACTTGGTCATATGATTACTTCTCACAGCATGTGGAAGATTTTTATTCATCTTTATGATCTTCCTCCATGGATATTTAGTAAAAGACCTTTCAATTTATTGAGTATACTAATATTTTTACCTTCTGATCCTGACAATGATATGGAACTCTAATTGTCACCTTTAATAAGAGTGTTAAAGCAACTTTGGGATATGGGTGTGCACACATTCGACGCATCATCAAAAAATATATTTTTGATGCGTGCTACCCTTATATGGATTATAAAGGATTTTATTTTCTATGAAATGATGTATGGTTGCAGCATGACTGGAAAAATACCATGTCTTATTTTTATAAAGAATACATTCTTGAGAATACTAAAATATCATTGTAGTTTTGATTTCATGGGGCATCGATGATTCTTGTTAATGGATCATAAATATATGAAGAATCAATGAATGTTTGATAATATTATTGACACTGAACAACCGTTTCAATGTATGTCAATAACTGATGTTGTTAATCAATTGAAATATTTCATTTATTTATTAGAGAAAGGTTAGATGAAATATAATAAGTGGAATAAAGTTGACATAGAAGCAACTTACAATTGGAAAAAGAAAAGTATCTTGTTGGAGTTTCCATATTGGCCTAACAAATTGTTACATCATTGTTTATACATAATTCACATTAAGAAAAATATATGTGAAATGTTGTTTTCAATTATTCTAAATATCAATGGGAATACCAAATATGAATTTTGATATGGTTAGGACATGTTGGATTGGGGTATTCGACCAGAACTGCTTCTTGTGTATATTAGTGAAAATAAAAAGAATTTTTTTTGTGCTTGTTATGTGTTGACACCTTTAGAGAAAAATAAATTTTTTTAAGTATTGGATAATATCAAGATTCCTAATGGTTATTCTAACAACATATCTAAATGAGTCAATATAAGGGAGTTAAAACTAAAATCCTTAAAAACTCATTATTACCACATCCGTCTTCATGAATTGATTCTAATAATAATCTTTCATTTACTATCCAATAATTTAATGTTGATGTTTATTAACATATATCATTTTTATAAAGACCTTTGTTCTAAAAGTATATCTATGTATTTATTGATAAAAATGTAGCAAGAGGCACCAATAATTTTGTGTGATTTGGAAACAAATCATCCATCATTTTCTCCTTGCAAACTGCATTTAACAGTTTATCTTCCAAATGAAACACTTCTCGGTGGAACAATTTCTTTTTAGTGGATGTATCCTACTGAAAGAAATATTTGTACAATGAAATTTCATGCCAAAAATAAGAATCATCCTGAAGGTTCCATTGTTAGTGGTTATTTATCTCAAGAATGTATGGATTTTTGTTCAATGTATTTGTCTAATGTGCGCACAAGATATGTATAGACAATGAGAAATGAATATGATAACTATGTGCAAATTGATACATAATCTCTATATCTTCCCCAAATAGGAGTAATTCTTGGTTCATATACATTGGCTACATTGAGCCTTGAAGAGCGTGATATGGTACATCACATAGTCTTGTTTAATTTTGGTTTAGTCAATGACTATATCAAGTAAGTAATTTGAATATTTATATGTTATATCATACTTGTTCATTTCACATATACCTTAAAATTTTATTATCATTTTATATAGGGAACATAAAAAAAATTATAAGTAGAGTTCATAGATCATTGCATTTGAGAAGGAGAGAGGATTTTCATAGTAACTAGTTTGATGATTGGTTGACATCAAATGTATGAGAATTAATTTAATTTAATTAAAATATAGATATTCATTTAATTCTATTATTCATGTATAATTTAGGTATTAATTTTTTATGTTGACTCTGTCTCTCAATAATTATATGTATTGTATTTTGGTCTAAATTCTTTTTTATGTGAATGAAAATATTTAATAATCAATGGGTATAAATTTGCTACAACTGGTAAAGTATTGAAAATAAGAACACATCATGATGGAATTCTATTAACTATAACAATGGTCTGTTAAGATAGTGCATTATATAGTAGTCCTCAATATGAAAATTTGTCTTATTATGAACATATTGACAAAAAATCTTATTGGATTACTACTCTCATGGTCGAGTCACTATGATGAAATGTACATGGCTTGATTCAATGACACGACATAGTACCATTATTGATGATTATGGATTCAAAGATATTGACTTGACTTGATTCCTAGCTATAGATGAACCATATATTTTGGAATTAGTTGAAAAACAAGTATTTTATATAAAATATCACATGAGACCTAATTGTGGTGTCATTATTGAAGTCAACCTAGGAAATATTTTTTATGATGGTGGGGAGGAAATTGACACCATTGATACCCCCATTGCTATTTCCCAAACCATTTTATTTCATTAATAAAAATGTCCCATTGTAAGAATTGATGTTGAACTTGATGTGGTAGTGTGTAATATATAGAATCAGCCATATATGTTCACAGTTCATTAAGTGTACCTTAACATGGGTTTCTCAGGTCAATACCGTTGTAATTACATTAATTTAGTTTCAGTTTGGAATGATATGTTTGTTTTAGTGTTGTTTGTTTTTGTTACATTTAATTATATTTATTTCAACTCACAAAAATGGGTTTAAAATGAATTTTTTAAAAATGTATAACATTATTTTGAATTATAGTTTCTAAAACATGTTATGACATTATTTATGAATTTTGTGACTTCTAAGTTATATGCATAATTTTTAAAAGATTTTTTTAAAAAATATAAATTTCATTCTTTTGCAGATTATGGATGATATTGAATAATTTCAAAGGAAGATACTATTTTATAATGATCAATTGATGTGAGAGCTAGGGTTTCTTCCTCTGGTTGCCTTAGTGAGTATAACAATTTTAAAATTTTTCTTCTACATTGCATTTAATGTCATGTTCTTATTATTTATCAAATTTTTTATGGAAATTCATCTGAACCAAAGTTGACTTATCCATAGCCTACTAGTATGGGTCCGAGTGAGGGTGCTCCTAGGTATACATGGAGCACCCGTTATACTAGTTCATACCTTGATCTGTTAGTTTTCACCCCATATACTACACATAATCATCCTCCACTTGAGCCTCTATGTATTTTCTAACCCATGACTCCATCATCATCTTTTTTATCCTCTTCTTATTGTACCTTGTTTACACTGCCTCTAGGGATGTTCCCACTTATACGATATCCATATCCTATGATATATCCCCATCCCTTATTTCATTATCCTACCATGTCTATTCCACTTCCATTTCCTACTATCCATCTAGAATCTAATGATTCTATTCCTTCAGCTTCCACTCTGGAGCATGAAGATGACACAATTTAGGCATTGGAATAGGAACATCTTTTAGAGGCTACCTATCCCTGACAAACCACGGATCCATCAAAGCAAAATGATAAACCTGCATCAATTTTTTAAAATATAAGGGTGACAAATTTTATCACATCATCTTTTCTTGTTTTACTATGAATTAATTCTTCTTCTTTTCCTTTTATCTTATTCCGTGGGATCTTTTAACAGGAATGGTGGGCTCACCCGTATGCATGAAACCTAGAATCATCAAACACAAATAATGGTGCATTATAATGAAGACAATCAAATGATATGAGAAACTTTTAGGTAGTGTAAAAGTTTTATGGGAACTTCATCCAAGTATAATGATATCATTCTAGCGTAACCAATCTCATAGAGACATATTGGTGATGAAATAAAAGATAAATCATGGGTGGAGATATGGGTAAGAAAATTTGTTAAATTGAATTACATATTGTAACAGCCCGAGATTTTATGAAAAATATTATTTTAATTTCATTAATGTCTTATGTTGTATTCTACACCAAGATTACTTTGCGCTATACGCAACACTGTATTAACTTGCAGTATACGCAACACGATTCTTGGACCGTGTTACACACAATTTTGATAATAGTTATTCTACGCAACATTGAGTATATATATATATATATATTAAATGTATAAATGAAATATGGTTGGATTCTGTTATACGAAACAATGAAGGATTCTTTCACAACACGCAACCCTGACTTGGCTTGCATTACACGCAATCGTGACCTTCCTCGATAGCGTGTGCTGTACGCAATACCAGGTTTTAATAAACAATGTTATATTATTATAATATTGTCATGAACTAGCCGTTATGAATAGTATTAACTAAATTTTGAATTTTATAACATTATTATTCATCTTACACATTTCTAGAACATGGTATAAGAACAAAATAAATTTTTCGGGTAAAATAAGTATTTTTCAAAAAATGCAGTTTTGCTGCCTTTTGATGGCGCACCCACTTTAAATCTGGTTTTTGACATGTTTATAAGTTCAATTTGACAAAATAAAATTCTTATTTTGAATCAAGAAATAAAAATTTACTTTGGATAAATTTTTCATATTATTCTGGTAACTTTCACATTTTAATGAATAGTAAAAACACGCTATATTTTAATTAAAAACAACTTTTTTCATCGTAATATCTTATGTGGTTAAATTATAATATTGAATGGTTTTAAAGTATAAATAGAATATATTTTTGCCATTTAATATAATGTATGTCATTAGCATTGATTTTACCTTGAATTCGTAGGTTAAATCAATTCAATCTTTTGCAATGTTTTAAAAAAAACCCGTTTTTATTCGACAACGAGATTAATTTTAATTTAATTTCTGCAACTTATGTGTTTTGAATTTTAAAAAATGGATTCTATATTTGGAATCAGTGGGTCCAAATTATGTTAATAGGATACTTTTTATTTTTGGGAATTATGAATAGTAACTACGGTAAATTTTATTTAACATAGTTAAAGGTAAATCGGGTAATTAAGGGTAAATATAATATTTTAAAATTACCCTAACAAATGTCAAAATCCTATTGGATTACTAAAAAACGACCCATGTCACCTAAGGGTCAGATTAGATTAATTTAATTAAATTTTTTCAATGAAAATAATTTAATTATTATTAAAACCAAAGAATGTGACAACATGTCACTTTCATAAATCTTATAAGTATAATAATTTTAATCTAGTGATAAACTTCATGAATCATCGAACATGAATAGTCTCTAGAAATCTACCACAATTATCTCCATCATAGGAATTTATTTAGAATTTTTAGGGATTAAATAATTTTCATTTATTATGACACAAAGATGATGCAGTAATTTTCTTATTAATGAAATATTGACATAATTGATGTTATAAATGCCCAAATAAATGTAATTTGAGACTTTTTATGACTTACACTAATTTTATAGGTTAATATGACATGTTATTGTTGATTTAAGTAACTTGTTTCGAACTTATCATTCTGTTATGAATTTCATAAAAATCATGTACCAAATAGTGTCAAAATTGACATAAAATAGTTTTTAAAACAAATATTATATTATTAATTGTTATTTTATTCCTAAAAATCTAAGGTTCGGCCAAATGACTTAGATAAGGATATATATATTAATAATAAACAATTTGGGGTTCGTTTGGCATGTTATAGTAAGTGTATTAACCATATAGTGAAATAAAACAAAAAGACACGATAAAAGTTATATTATTTAACTTAGAGTTAACTCTAATTGATAAGGTTAAAATAACGCCCTAAACTTGTATAAATCATATTGGTTGATAGGATTTCGACCCATACCCACTTTAGCTTAGAAATAAGTCCCTTTGGAACCATTATAAACTGATTTTGACTTTAATGTAAAATAATATTTTGAGATATTCCTAAGGTGCCCCTCTCCTCCCTTATAAAAGGGTACCTCCTCCCCCTCCTCCTCACACCAATTTGAGCACTCAAGCTCGGAAAACCCCTGACAAAATCCCTTCTCCACTTCCCTAGAATAATCCTAGAGGTCCTGGTCTTCTTCAAAGACCAATCTTAGTTCCCTGAGTAGAGGATTCAAAGAAGCGTTCCAAAGAATAGGTAATATCCATTACCGATCTTTTCAATTTCTTTCTTCTTCAACTTCTTCTTCTTTAGTTGTTTCATGATAAAGTAATAACATCAGTATTTCTTATATACTGATATGTTATTATAAATATGAAACAACTCTAATTAACCTTCTATCCATCCTACGGAAAAAGGAAATCACCGCGCGTGCGTACGTACGGAATACCGTCTCCACGCCGTGGTGTAATCTATTTTCCACCATCACCTTACAAGGATGGGTATAAAGGTGTAATGAGTAACTATATATTATTATTATAAAGTGATATTGATACTTAAATAGTATACATACACTTCAACACAATTCCACGACCATGGGAATGATATCATTGCTCGTGCGTACGTACGGAATACCGTCTACACGACGCGATGAGATTCATTCTCAATGATTAACCATTCATGAATGATTATAAAGTATATATAATATGTACTAATGAAATATATGACATAATAATGATACTGGATTTATTTATATATTTATATGTATGTCATCTACTTAATTCCATTCAATTCAATAAGGAAACGAAAACAACGTTCATGCGTACGTACGGACTACCGTCTCCATGAACGGTGTATTTCTTTCCATTTAATGATTTATTATATATATGTATATCCTGAATATATATATATATATAAATCATGTTTTATGTTCTGGAATTAAGTAATCATGATCTAAGTAATCATATGAATAATTACAAGTCAAAACACTGACGACAAATGAAACAATTTTACCCAAAACGCTCTTTAACATGGAATTTACAAAAGAACGGGTAATATAAAGTCATAAGTGAACCATATATGATATCATAACAATGAATATGATTCTGTAATAAGTAAATGACATTATTTAAATCATTATACAGGAGGTTCGGACACTTACGAAGCAAATCGGACCTAAGGTAAGGGAAATATCACAATCTCATTTTTATCCGAGATTGTTTATTCGTAAGTATTTACTGGGGTGTATTTTATCATCCACATCCATGTTTCATCAATATGTAATAGTATTTCCATCCACCTACAATTTTTTAAATCCATTTTTACCCTTTGGTTAGTTTTTAGTAATATCTATGAAAGGAATCTTTTGTCGTACGAGGTACTTTTTGACTTTTCCGACAAAAGTACGAAGAATGTTTTTTTTAACTTATACGGCATGAATGGATTTTTAAAACATTATTTCCAAGAAGCTTACTTTACAAGTTTTCAAGTTTATTTTTAATCAACTTCTTTTAGTTTTAAATTGTAAGACATGTTAAGAAAGGAAAATGTTTTTGAAGTAGAAAGGATATTTTCCTCAAGAATGGATTTCAAGTATTTTATCAAAATTATTTTCCATCTAAGATAATAAAAGGGTTCTGTTTTTATCCCTATTATTACATGGATTTGATTATGTTGTGATGGAAATATTTTTATGAATTCCTTTATCTTATATGAATTGTTTTATGGTGTCATGTTGTTTAAAGAATCCCATTTTTATTACATGGGTTACGCTATGATGTATGGTTTATGATTATGTGGCACACATAAGAAAGGATTCATTATAAGATGGGTGGGACCTATATCTCCCTCCAATGCATTGGGTAAAGATTTTATATCTCATGAGATAGACATGGATGAAATGGTAGGTTATACCGGTTCAGTGAAACAGGACTGAAACGAGGGTTACTCGATTCAGAAAGGGACTTTGTCCACTAAGATAGTCTTGGCAATGAGTCTTGACTAACAAGAAATGATTCTCTATGATTATGTGTGAAGGCCACAAAGTTTTTTGTTTTAAGTTATGATTATTGGGATTACATTTCACTTCTATGATTTATCCCATGTTATGATATTATGAGCTCTTTTGCAGGTTAATATTTCCAAAAGTTATGTGCTTATGTATATGATGTGATTTATATTTCTTTTGTTTACCCTTACTGAGCATTTGAGCTCACCCTTTTATGTTTTCTTTTCCCCAGGATATAAAGAAAGGTTTTAGGTAAAAAAAATGATCTTTATGGGAGATTTTGAAGATCTTTCACCACGATTAGAAGACTATATTCCGAGTTTCCAAAGACACTAAACTATTACGATCCTTGTGTGTGTATTTTTTGTTATGTACTAAGTATTCCGCAAAAGTAATGTAAAGTCCATGTAAGTCAAGCTTCGGGTCTCTACAGTTGGTATCAGAGGAAAGTTTTAGTCAACCTTTGGAAACTAGGATGCGAAAACGTTAGTGAGATCCCTAGAGATATTTCTAAGGTATGTCTAGGGATGTCCCTAAGGTTAAGTATACGTATAGGTTATAGTACTAGAACTACGCTAACGATCATAGAATTAAACCTAAGATGTTAGATATTCAAGGTACTCCCCCTTTATTATGTTGTTTTACCTAGCATGATTTTTGCCTCTCACGCTATTCTTTTTGGGTTTTAGACGATGGCTGGAACCCGAAGGAACCATGTTGATCAATGCAATGGACAATGCAATGATTGTCCTCCTGAAAAAACAAATGTTATGGGAGATGGAGTGCAAAATCTTATTGCTATACTTACACAAGCTATGAATCATTCTGGACTTCCAAATGAGCAGAGAAAGGAACAGTATTCTATTGAGTCCTTCATGAGGCAGCGTCCGCTTTCTTTCAGTGGGTCTACTGATCCATTAGTTGCTGAACAATGGATTAGTACTACTGAAAAGATATTTTCAGTTCGTCAATGTTCTGAACATGATAAAGTCATCCTAGCAGTGTATCATTTGGAAGGAGATGCTGATCAATGGTGGAATCCTATCAAGAATACGAGGCAAAGAGATGAAATTGAGTCCATGGAATGGGACGAGTTCAAGAACTTATTTTTCAATAAGTACTTTTCTCGTATTCTTCGAACAAAGATGGAGAAGGAGTTTCTTGAACTAAAGCAAAAGGATGATGAATCTGTTGGTATATACGAAGCAAATTTTACAAGACTTGCAAGGTATGCATCTGGCATTATCATCCAACCTGAAAGTAAAGTTGATAGATTTTTCAGTGGCTTAAAACCAAGTCTTCGAAGGGCATTAGCTATAAGAGACTTCAGTAGCTATGAAGAAATTGTGCGTTGTGCTATCAAGGTAGAAATGGAAGTTGGTGTTACATATCCATCTCATGGTTTTGACAAGAAACGAAAGATGGAGTTCAAGGAGAAATCTCAGAATAATGGTGAAAAGAAGATGAATGTTTCCTTATGCACAAAGTGTGGAAAGAAGCATGGTGGAGATTGTCTTAAAGGGACTAGAAAATGTTTTAAGTGTGGAAAAGAGGGTCATCGAGCAGCTGAGTGTCGAATTAATGGAAAAAGGGTTTCTAATGATGTGAATAAAGCAAACACTGAAGAGAACGCACCACCAACACTTCAATGCTTCAAGTGCAAGGAAACGGGGCATTATGCTAATAAATTCCCTAATCCAAGGGTTAGTGATGATCGACATGAGCAACCGCTTAAGGAAAAGGATAAAGGGAAGTCACATGCGATCACTATTAGAGATGTTGAATATGACAACGATGTGGTGGAATGATTAAGTGTTTCTGTAATGGGATTCCAAAATAATGTTGTATCATGGAGTATTGGAATATTTATGTATTGGTCTAATGTGGTATTCAAAGTGATTGATATATTTTTGGAAATAAGACGATATGCGCATAATGAAGGGAAATGAGAAAATGAAATGTTTAACAGTATTCATGAGCTCATGATTGATATAAGGACTAAGTGATATCATGGTTTGAGTATATAGAATTTTGAGGATTTTGGTATGTGGAAAGTGTTAACTTTAAACTGCATTCATGTTTTCACTAAGGTATTCAAGAGAATACATGATTAAGGACTTTGAATGTTTGGAATGTGACCAACAAAACATATCTTATGATGTATGGGGATCAACGATGGTATTAAATCTCTGGTAATCGTTTTCACTATGTTATGAGAGTGGACTGCAGTATTATGGATAAGCCTAAAGATTGAAATGGATTATGTTGGACATAAGTGAGTATTGTTTAAGGATAGAAGTTTTTTTTATTCGATATTATTGATGGGATGTTATAGTAATGTAGTTTTAGAAAAAGGACAACCTGCAGGACGGGCGACAGCCCATCGCGTCGGACAAGACTGTGGGAATCGAACCCACAACCGAAGTGCGACTGGCCTTTATCGCCTACCACTGGCCTACAGGAAGTCCCTATTTTGTAGAAACTAGTTTTATTAAATTAAGCAGTATGATATATGAAGTATAAGTCCATTTTAGGAACCATCTATGATTAATCTCACTATAGATCGACTTATGTATATAATTTTTGCTAACCTTTTGTTTGAGACAGATGGAATGACCCGTCATTCTATCACATGATCTGCTAACACTTCACGAATAACAAATTCAACTTTATTTATTTAAGAGATGAAGTGGAAATTGTTCAAGGCATGAACAATAGTGAGATTGTACCAAAATAAAGAAAGTATTTATTCTAATGCAAATTTTCAACTTTAGGGAAATGATCTTGAAAACGAAAAATGTTGTCCTAGTGATCTTATACCTGATGAATCAGATGGTACCTTATATCATCACAAATCTATGGATTTGTGATTACTGGCTTTTCTATAGCCATGTTCTCTACCACTCTCCATCAGAACATGATGGTTAGATTTCTCTTCCATATCCATATTTTCACCTATGTGGAAACCCAGTGATTAGTTTATTTGGGTAATCGTTACATTTCATACTTTAGTTTTTAAAGCCAAGTTTTGGTATTCTTTTTACGATGTGGGTTTCTATCAAAGAAACTTTCAAATAGTAAACCATTTATAACCCTGATGAATTTCGAGGGCGAAATTCATTTTAAGGGGGGTAGAATGTAATAGCCCGAGATTTTATGAAAAATATTATTTTAATTTCATTAATGTCTTATGTTTTATTCTACACCAAGATTACCTTGCGCTATACGCAACACCGTATTAGCTTGCAGTATACGCAACACTATTCTTGGACCGTGTTACACACAATTTTGATAATAGTTATTCTACGCAACATTGAGTATATATATATATATATATTAAATGTATAAATGAAATATGGTTGTATTCTGTTATACGAAACAATGAAGGATTCTTTCACAACACGCAACCCTGACTTGGCTTGCATTACATGCAATCGCGACCTTCCTCGATAGCGTGTGTTGTACGCAATACCGGGTTTTAATAAACAATGTTATATTATTATAATACTGTCATGAACTAGCCGTTATGAATAGTATTAACTAAATTTTGAATTTTATAACATTATTATTCATCTTACACATTTCTAGAACATGGTATAAGAACAAAATAAATTTTTCGGGTAAAATAAGTATTTTTCAAAAAATGTAGTTTTGATGCCTTTTGATGGCGCACCCACTTTAAATCTGGTTTTTGACATGTTTATAAGTTCAATTTGACAAAATAAAATTCTTCTTTGGAATCAAGAAATAAAAATTTACTTTGGATAAATTTTTCATATTATTCTGGTAACTTTCACATTTTAATGAATAGTAAAAACACGCTATATTTTAATTAAAAACAACTTTTTTCATCGTAATATCTTATGTGGTTAAATTATAATATTGAATGGTTTTAAAGTATAAATAGAATATATTTTTACCATTTAATATAATTTATGTCATTAGCATTGATTTTACCTTGAATTCGTAGGTTAAATCAATTCAATCTTTTGCAATGTTTTAAACAAAAACCCGTTTTTATTCGACAACGGGATTAATTTTAATTTAATTTCTGCAACTTCTGTGTTTTGAATTTTAAAAAATGGATTCCATATTTGGAATCAGTGGGTCCAAATTATATTAATAGGATACTTTTTATTTTTGGGAATTATGAATAGTAACTACGGTAAATTTTATTTAACAGAGTTAAAGGTAAATCGGGTAATTAAGGGTAAATATAATATTTTAAAATTACCCTAACAAATGTCAAAATCCTATTGGATGACTCAAAAACGACCCATGTCACCTAAGGGTCAGATTAGATTAATTTAATTAAATTTTGTCAATGAAAATAATTTAATTATTATTAAAACCAAAGAATGTGACAACATGTCACTTTCATAAATCTTATAAGTATAATAATTTTAATCTAGTGATAAACTTCATGAAACATCGAACATGAATAGTCTCAAGAAAACTAATACAATTATCTACATCATAGGACTTTATTTATAATTTTTAGGGATTAAATAATTATCATTTATTATGACACAAAGATGATGCAGTAATTTTCTTATTAATGAAATATTGACATAATTGATGTTATAAATGCCCAAATAAATGTAATTTGAGACTTTTTATGACTTAAACTAATTTTCTAGGTTAATATGACATGTTATTGTTGATTTAAGTAACTTGTTTTGAACTTATCATTCTGTTATGAATTTCATAAAAATCATGTACCAAATAGTGTCAAAATTGACATAAAATAGTTTTTAAAACAAATATTATATTATTAATTGTTATTGTATTCCTAAAAATCTAAGGTTCGGCCAAATGACTTAGATAAGGATATATATATTAATAATAAACAATTTGGGGTTCGTTTGGGATGTTATAGTAAGTGTATTAACCATATAGTGAAAGAAAACAAAAAGACACAGTAAAAGTTAAATTATTTAACTTAGAGTTAAATCTAATTGATAAGGTTAAATTAACACCCTAAACTTGTCTAAATCCTATTGGTTGATAGGATTTCGACCCATACCCACTTTAGCTTCGAAATAAGTCCCTTTGGAACCATTATAAACTGATTTTGACTTTAATGTAAAATAATATTTTGAGATATTCCTAAGGTGCCCCTCTCCTCCCTTATAAAAGAGTACCTCCTCCCCCTCCTCCTCACACCAATTTGAGCACTCAGGCTCGGACAAACCCTGCCAAAATCCCTTCAACACTTCCCTAGAATAATCCTAGATGTCCTGGTCTTCTTCAAAGACCAATCTTAGTTCCCTAAGTAGAGGATTCAAAGAAGCGTTCCAAAGAAGAGGTAATATCCATTACCGATCTTTTCAATTTCTTTCTTCTTCAACTTCTTCTTCTTTAGTTGTTTCCTGATAAAGTAATAACATCAGTATTTCTTATATACTGATATGTTATTATAAATATGAAACAACTCTAATTAACCTTCTATCCATCCTACGGAAAAAGGAAATCACCGCGTGTGCGTACGTACGGAATACCGTCTCCACGCCGTGGTGTAATCTATTTTCCACCATCACCTTACAAGGATTGGTATAAAGGTGTAATGAGTAACTATATATTATTATTATAAAGTTATATTGATACTTAAATAGTATACATACACTTCAACACAATTCCACGACCATGGGAACGATATCATCGCTTGTGCGTACGTACGGAATACCGTCTACACGACGCGATGAGATTCATTCTCAAAGATTAACTATTCATGAATGATTATAAAGTATATATAATATGTACTAATTAAATATATGACATAATAATGATACTGGATTTATTTATATATTTATATGTATGTCATCTACTTAATTCCATTCGATTCAATAATGAAACGAAAACAGCGTTCATGCGTACGTACGGACTACCGTCTCCATGAACGGTGTATTTCTTTCCATTTAATGATTTATTATATATATTTATATCCTGAATATATATATATATAAATCATGTTTTATGTTCTGGAATTAAGTAATCATGATCTAAGTAATCATATGAATAATTACAAGTCAAAACACGGACGACAAATGAAATAATTTTACCCAAAACGCTCTTAAACATGGAATTTACAAAAGAACGGGTAATATAAAGTCATAAGTGAACCATATATGATATCATAACAATGAATATGATTCTGTAATAAGTAAATGACATTATTTAAATCATTATACAGGAGGTTCGGACACTTACGAAGCAAATCGGACCTAAGGTAAGGGAAATATCACAATCTCATTTTTATCCGAGATTGTTTATTCGTAAGTATTTACTGGGGTGTATTTTATCATCCACATCCATGTTTCATCAATATGTAATAGTATTTCCATCCACCTACAATTGTTTAAATCCATTTTTACCCTTCGGTGAGTTTTTAGTAATATCTATGAAAAGAATCTTTTGTCGTACGAGGTACTTTTTGACTTTTCCGACAAAAGTACGAAGAATGTTTTTTTAACTTATACGACATGAATGGATTTTTAAAACATTATTTCCAAGAAGCTTACTTTACAAGTTTTCAAGTTTATTTTTAATCAACTTCTTTTAGTTTTAAATTGTAAGACATGTTAAGAAAGGAAAATGTTTTTGAAGTAGAAAGGATATTTTCCTCAAGAATGGATTTCAAGTATTTTATCAAAATTATTTTCCATCTAAGATAATAAAAGGGTTCTGTTTTTATCCCTATTATTACATGGATTTGATTATGTTGTGATGGAAATATTTTTATGAATTCCTTTATCTTATATGAATTGTTTTATGATGTCATGTTGTTTAAAGAATCCCATTTTTATTACATGGGTTACGCTATGATGTATGGTTTATGATTATGTGGCACACATAAGAAAGGATTCATTATAAGATGGGTGGGACCTATATCTCCCTCCAATGCATTGGGTAAAGATTTTATATCTCATGAGATAGACATGGCTGAAATGGTAGGTTATACCGGTTTAGTGAAACAGGACTTAAACGAGGGTTACCCGATTCAGAAAGGGACTTTGTCCACTAAGATAGTCTTTGAAGTGAGTATTGACTAACAAGAAATGATTCTCTATGATTATGTGTGAATGCCACAAAGTTTCATGTTTTAAGTTATGATTATTTGGATTACATTTCACTTCTATGATTTATCCCATGTTATGATATTATGATCTCTTTTGCAGGTTAATATTTCCAAAAGTTATGTGCTTATGTATATGATGTGATTTATATTTCTTTTGTTTACCCTTACTGAGCATTTGAGCTCACCCTTTTATGTTTTCTTTTCCCCAGGATATAAAGAAAGGTTTTAGGTAAAAAAAAGAAGATCTTTATGGGAGATTTTGAAGATCTTTCACCACGATTACAAGACTATATTCCGAGCTTCCAAAGACACTAAACTATTACGATCCTTGTGTGTTTATTTTTTGTTATGTACTAAGTATTCCGCAAAAGTAATGTAAAGTCCATATACGTCAAGCTTCGGGTCTCTACACATATTATTATTGAATTTATATGAATTGACATGTTTTTTTTAGTGTTAGTTTAACATTCCTAATGGTGAAGCTTCTAAGCTCTCACAATTTATGGATCTTGTGGTGTTTTGATGATCATATAAGAATGAGTTATATTTTGGTTAAAATAGTAAAGTCAGTTATGATTTAGAGGGTGTACCAATATTCCGTAACTACTCAAAAACTCAATATAAAAAATGGGTGCATATTTTAAGAGTAATGAGTTTATGTTATTCATAATATTTAATGGTTTTAATTGAAAATTTAATCATTATTAATTGTGTTGAATTCCTATTTTTAGGATGCATCAGAAAAAAAAATCAAATATGCTATGACATATTTTCACATTGGGGTTCACTACAATGCCTGATCATAATAGGTGTTGGGTAATTTAGTATGAATAGAAATAATATCTATATTTATATTGTTAATAAAGTGGTAATTTCGTTTTATTTGGCTTTCCAAGAAGTATAAAAACATAAATAGTTAGATTTTCATTCTAAAATTTAATACAGAAGGCCGGAAATTCCCTATTTAGTTATATTTTCTTGTTGAAATTTATGTTTCCTTCTTAGTAATCCCTTTATTATAAGGCTAGAAGAACCCCTTTAAATAAAAATATACATTTAATGATTTTTTATTTTCAAATGAAGAAAAGTGATTGACATGGTTTGAATAGTATTAAATAGTTAGTTTTTAAGAAAGAAATATTTTTCGAACATTATTATTTTAATAAGAATTGGTTTCAAAAAGAGGTGGGTATATTGAAATGATTAGTTTTTTTAATGTAATTTGGGAGAGTGTTTTGTCAAATTTAATTTTAAATTAAGTTGATTTTAAGGTATAATATATATTTGAAATAATTTTTTGGGGGGATTTTAAACAATAATGTTACTTTGGTGTAACTATGATGAAGTGTAATTTCTTTTACAAAACAATATTTACTTGCAGGGAAAAAAAGGTAAATACATAGTGATTCTATTTGATGTCTTGGACATTATTTTGTAAAAGGATGTAATGTTTGATTTGGTTATTTAGTAGTTTTTTGGATATTAGTTCCCTCTTAGGTATTAGGGATTTAGCATTTTTTTGAATTAAATTGTCAAAGTCACACATCATAATAATGGTTTATATTCCAGATATGTGCTAGTGTTTTAATTAGGGATTGGTTATTTTGCTATGAATTAGATCCTGGATGTTGAATTGGTTCATCTTGTTAGGTATGATATTTTTTTTAGTATAGAGTTTGTAAAAACTCATGTCATTGTGGATTAGAGTAAAGGGGGAATTCCGTCTAACCTTAAAAGACATAACCTAAATTGAAAAAAATAACCTAAACTAAAATACCTAACCCAAAATGAAAAAAATCACAAGATTTAACAGACCATTATTTTTATGGTATGTCTCTTTTTAAATTAAATTTCTTTGATAGCTTACAATGAATGCAACAATAGGTTTGACCAAAACTCTATTTAGTGACGTTTGGCATAGTCAATTAAATTCTAACACTTTTAGAGAATTTATATAATAAAGTTATATGTTATATATTGAATAAAATATTTTAACATTCATAAAATATATTTTAAAGGCAGAAAATAATAATAAACCCTATATTGCACTTAAAACACATTTTTTATTGAAGCAATTTTACCGCCTTTTAATGGTGCACCTATTTTAAAACCAAATTTTGGGAATTTTATAAATTTTATTTTAAAAAATATAATTTATTTTTTAATTATAAATATAAAAATTATCTTTCGATCCTTTTTTGGTTTTTTTCTAAGGTGTTTCATTTTTTTGATGAATAGTGAAATAACTGCATTGTAGTTAAAAACTGATTTTTTGTTGAAATAGTTAATATACATTAAATTGATTTTTAAATTAATAATAGATAAAAAATATATATATTAACCTAATTTATGTCCTTTTAATCATTTTTATATTGAAATTAGATATAAAAACTTATTAATCTTTTGAGCGTCTCTTTTACAGGCCTTCTCGCCACATTCTGCGAGATTAGGGTTAAACATAATTTACCCACATCATTGAATTGAATTTGAAAAAACAGACATACATAGTTTTAATCAATGTGATATTTATAGTTTAATAGGATCAACATAATTTTTTGGATATCTTGAATAGTAACTTTAGTGATTTTTTATTTACCACGGTTAAGGGTAAATCAGGAAATTAAAGGAAAAAAATATTATAATATTATAAAGTTACCCTAACATTTGTCCTAATTTCATTGGTTTACTGTTATTCTAATGAAATCAACCTTAGGATAAACTTATAACCTTTTATTCCACTGGGGTAGGAATATGACATTTATAATATTTTATTTAAAGATAAGTTAAAAATTCCATACTCACATTTTTAATAAATATACCATTTTTATTATAGGGTTACAAAAAAGAAAAACTCAACTATAAATAGTAATTCAAAAGATAAAATTTTTATCTACATCATGATATTTATTTATAAATTTTAATTATAAAATAATTAACATAAATGGTGACATAATTACGATGAAATAACTGTTTAAATAATGGATGAATCAAATAAATGATATTAAAAATATTAATATAAATATAATTTGAGTGAGTGAATGTCATTAATGATTTTTATTGATTAATTGGAAATGTAAGTAAGGTTTTAGAAGTCTTGGTTAAAATTTATGTTATTGGTTTTATTTTTTATAAGACAAAATAATAAATATTTTCCAAATTGACATTTAAGATATTTTAGAATAATTAGTATTTTATTAAATGATATAAAATATATAAAAAACTAAAATTAATCCAAATAATTGTAATAAGTCTTAAAATGTCATCAATTACTCATTTAGTGGTCTTTTTGCATTTTATACTAATAATATTATCCCATAATGTATAAATTATACGATATCAAGTTAATAGTTAAATTTGTTAAATAAGGGTTAAAACAAAAAGATAAGGATTCAAAAAATAACTTTAAAAAAATATTTTATGAATAATATTCTACCATTATCACATTATAATTGATTTTGATTTATTTAATGGACACTTTTCTAGGAAAAAAAATTATATATTATTTAAATTAATAATAGATACAAAATATCACACTCTTTGTTTTTAATATCCTATATGTGTCCACATGGGAAAAATCAAATATGAATGAACCTAAATATTTATTTTTATCATAATGATATTTCTATCATTATATAATTTTATATTTAATTTCTATAAATTAGACAAATACCTTAAATTCTTCTTCAATGCTAAAATAGTATTTATTTAATAAACAAAAAACAAAATAACTGATATAAAATATTAATTTTGATATATTTTGATGATTTAATGTGTCTAAAAAATTTCCTAGTTCTATAAAATATATTATAGATCTGTGAAATCATTATATTCTAATTTACACATCATATTAATGTATTTGAAGTCCAATTAAATGAATAGTATTAAATTATATATTAAATATATTATTGAGTTAATTTATTATTAAATTATTTAAAAATCACAAAAATGTCAAATAATCACAAGGGGTAGTATATGGTCGAACATGTATTCTCATTTTCATTTACTGTCTATTTTTATGTATTTAGATCTAAAATAGTTTTATTATATTTTTATATTTTGTGGATTTCCAAAAGTGCCTATCACCTCAATTATAAAAGGGAACCTCCTCCCTCACTTCCTAACACCACATTAAGCCTTTTAAATCGACCAAACCCTTCCCATGCCACATCCCAACTTTCCTCGTTAGATTTTGGAGGTCCTGATATTCCAAAAATACTGAACCTAGTGTACCTAAGAGGAAATAAAAAGGAAGTCCACCGAATTAGAGGTAATTGTTATACCCATTAATTTAAGTTATTTTCTTCTTCTATTTCCTCCTCCAATATTGTTTCCATGAAAAATTAGGAACTCCAATATCATTATATGATGATATTTTATTATGATTATGTTACAACCACATTCATCCTTTTAACTATAATACGAAAAATAATATCATCATGTGTGCATACATAAGGCTAACCATCGCAACACTGTGGTGTAATTTGTTTTCATCATCGATATATTTAGATTGGTATAATGATGGATATAATGGATATAAATAATAAATATGGAATAACATTGATTTTTTATAATTAATATACCATCTAATTCATCACCCTTTTACCAGTAAGAAAATGATATTTTCACTCATGCATATGAATGGCCTACCGTCTCCACAATGCGATGAGATTAATCTTCCATGTTAACCATTCAAGAATGATTATAAAAATATATATAATGAATAAATTTGAAATATATTCCATAATAATGCTATTTTAATAACATATATATATATATATATAATTTACCTTATTTCATTCAGCATGACTAGAAAACGGAAACAACGTTCATGGGTACGTACGGCTTACCATATCCATGAAGGTGTATTCCATTTCATATATCTATATTATATATATATTTATATAATAAATATATATATATATGATATATAAATCATATTTTAAAATCTGGAATTAAGTAAATCATGATCTATGTAATAGGATCAAGAATAACGAGTCAAAATACATATATTAAACAAGAGGTTATTGCCCAAAATGTTTCTTTAACTTGGAATTGTTAATAAACATGTAATATAAATTCATAAGTGAATCATATATCATATCATCAATATTATTATTATTCTCGTACAAGTTAATAATAGGTTTAAAACAAATATAATAGATTTTCGTACACGTACAGGGGGAATCAGACCTTAGTTAAGGGTAAATTTAACAAACTCATCATTATTCAGGATTGTATATAAATAAGTATCTACTGGGGAATATTTATCATTAATGTCTAAGTTTCTTAAAAATAGTTTTCAAAATATTTTTACTATTATCCTACTGATTTTTTATTTCTTTTACACATATTCCAATTTATATAAAATGGTTTGTAAATGAATATTTTTTTATTTCCCAAATGAGGTACTTTATGACTTTTTTGATAGAAATTTAAAAATAACGTTCATTTATAACTTATATGTCAAGAGAATATTTTACCACAATCATGAAGCCATGATATTGTGAAGCTTCCTCTATAATTTTACGAAGTTATTTTTAAATAAAATGTTTTCTTTTATAAATTTGCGACTTTTAAATTAATGATTTCAAATTAAAAGGGTATTTTTATCAAGATATTTCTATAAATTTTATTAAATTATTTTAATCTATGTCAACACCCTTTATTGAGTATTATGTTTGATTGAGTTTTATCTATTATGATAAAATCTATATTATTTTATTTTAAGGGTTTATGATCAGTTGGAATGTGGAGGTTCTATTTTGATACCACTCAAGGATTATGGGTAAATTATTCACATTTCGTAAGCTTTTTTTCATAAATACAACTATTTATGTTGTTTATTATTTCATATGATGAATGCATTAGACTTAGTAAGTGAAGTATGGGGCCTGCTATTGACACTCAGTGCATTGGTAGGTCTCATTTGACAAACTAGATATGGATTTCGTTGAGGCCTTAACCATTTATTTTCAAATGCCTTGTTTGAGGCCTCAATGGTGTGTTTTAGATTTCAATCATTATAAATTCCCTCATTATGATATTAGTTATTGGTATTCCATGTGATTATTGGACTATTAGAATATCTACCTTTATGTTTTTTATCTCATGTGATTATTTATATGTTATTATTTATTCTTGTCATATTATTATGCAGATATTTTTAAATGACGTGTTTTAGTTATTCACCCAGCATTATTGTTTATTATTATATGTTCATGATAGCTTCCCTTATACACTTACCCTTTCTGATCATATGAGCTCACACCTTTCTTATGTTTGATTTTTTTTTCAAGTTTCCACAATGTGTATTATAATTGATATGCAGGGTTAGGATAAAATGATATTGATACTCTCAAAGGATTGACTATATTGTATTTTATAGTTTCAATTATAATTTATATTTCATGTATGTAATCTAGTATTCTAAAACTGCTAAACCGATCAGTCCTATAGGATTTTATTCCTTGTAATTATGTCGATGTATTATAATAATGCACCAGATCTAGGGTTTTGGGGTTGGGGAATTAAAGTTGGTATCAAATTAATTTTAGTAGAAAACGGAGAAACTAGATTTAGAAAATAAACATTAGGGAACATAACCCTAAGATAGAATTTGAGTATTAGTATAGAAGAACATCCTAAAATTTTGTTAAGGTAGAAAATATTTTGGGTATTCTTAATAATACATCCATGTATCAATACTACAAGTGGACATGGTTTTGGAACAAATGTACCTAGGAGTAACAACTCCAACAAGGTGTGTCAGGTTTGACTCTACATAATCTGGTACATGACAATGAGCCTTAATATGTACTGTATTTGACTCTCTCAGGGGATATGCTTAGGATAATTCAAATTTTATTTATAAACCATTATAGAGGATTTAAAAGACAATATGTATCCAAAGAAACTATGTTTATGATTATGATATTAGATATTCATAAATTTTTCAATTTATGTTTATTATTTTACTAGTTTTAAATTATGCATTATGATTCATAACTTAATCTAGTGTATTCTATTATTTATAAATGGGGCCTGTGGAAGAAATAGAAACCATATCAATGAATTTAATTCATGTAGGGATTGACCTCCTATGAATGAAATTGATTTTGGAGTTGGGGCTACAACTGGTGTTGAACAACTTATAACTATACTGGTACATTTAATACAGGTTATAAATAATAACCTTACTATTATGGAGCATCCTTATCTAAAATATGAATGAGAAATGCAGAACATTTTCATGATACAACATCCTCTAATATTCAATAGAACTAAAAATACATTTGTAGATAAATAATGGAAAATTTCCCTACAAATGTTATTTCTTGCCTTTGGAAGTAATAAAAGGGAGAAAGCTATTATGGATGTTTATCATCTCTCAAGAGATGTGGATAAATGGTGGTTACTAATTCGATACATGAAGGAGGAAGAAGAAATAGAAAACATTTAGTGGAAGGATTTTAAATAAATTTTCATAGAAAAATACTTTCCTTGAGAACAGTGAGAAGACATTGAGAAAAATTTCTAAGTCTGAGGAAAAAATAAGATAAGAATGTTTCTCAACATGAATCCAACATTAATAGGTTATAAAGGAATGTAACAGACTACATATGTAACCCAAGGAGTAAGATTGGTCATTTATTTTATGGGATGAATCCATTCCTTCAAAAGGCATCAGTCTCCCAGACATTCTAATCATACGCAGATATAGTCTCATGTGCTATCAAGACACAGAAAGAATTATTTAAGTATTTTGACATTAAAGAAAAATATAGAAGAATAGAATAGTAGAATAAAATATGGATAAAGGGAAAAAGATAAAGAATGATTTTCCAAAATTTGATAATTATGGGAAGAAACACCCTGGAGCTTGCCTAAATGGAATAGGAGTTTGATACAAGTTTGCGGAGAAAGGTTACTAGGCTCATGATTGTATGGGGAAGAATGAAGTTATCAATGTAAATAATTTCAAATAAAAGTATATGGCACACTACACAAATGAATTTCCCAAACGTAATGGAAATATAGCTCAGAAAAAATCAAAGGGATCAAGATAATGCTTATATTGTTACTATAGTTGAAGTGGAATAATTAATTCATCTATGTTTTTTTATTCAAGAATTATATTATTATATTTTTATTAGACGAATCCTGATATATATAAGGTATTTACTATATTACTTCTTCTTTATGGATTTATAATCCTTCAATTTTTCATTAAGGTTTCAAGGTGATCAAGGTATTCATATATTTTTGAATGTGAAAAAAATATTTTCATTATGTTGTTTGGGGAAAATCTGATATTAATTTGATTTTGGAATTTTAGTGATGCTACTTATATATATTTGGAATGATAATTTTAATAGATGTATTTTTTATGAGTCTTATGGTTGGAATGGATTGAAATAAACATTGGATATTATTATTATTGGTTAAATTATGATTTATCATATTTGATGACCTGTGCAAGCCATTTTGGTTTTGATAAATTTTAAGGACTGAAGGAATGACTCGTTGATCTTTTGATTCATAAAAATTATTCAAGAATGAAAAATTCATCATGAACATTCATTTTTAAGTGTATGGGGTGAAGTAAAAAATAGATCAAATCACAACTAAAGGATTAGTTTATTCTTATACCTTAGAAAGAAATCAAGTAAGTGCTTATTTGAATGGTAAAATAATTCTTAAACTCTATAGAGAAGACCTTGAAACCAAAAATATTATCCTAGTACCTTCTTTTCTGATGAATCAAATGGTCCCAAAGAATATCAAAGATTTTTATCATTATGATTTTTATCTTTCATCTCACCACATTCTCTATCAATCTCTATTAGACCTTAATGGTTAAATTTCTCTTCTATGTCCATGTTTTCCAACACGGAACCCAACTATATCCCATCTCGTGTGACCTTCATACTTCCCTTTCATTATTTTAAAGTGGAACATTTATCGGCCCTTGTTCAGATGTGGGATTTCAGTAATGGAATATTGAATAGTCAAATCATAGTTACTGAACAGAAATTCAAAAATTACAAGGACGCAATTTATTAAAGGAGGTACTATAGAACACCCCATGATTTTTATGGTATGTTTCGTTCTAAATTCAATTTCATCGATAGCTTAGATTGTACGGAACAATGGGTTTTAACAAAACACTATTTAGTCACGTTTTGCACAGTCAATTAAATTATAACACTTTTAGAGAATTTATATAGTAAATTTATATTTTATATATCCAATAAAATATTTTTACATTCATCCAATATATTTTAAAGTCATAAAATATGAACAAACTAAATATTACACATAAAAATATTTTTTTTTAAACCGGACTTATCACAATTTAATGGCACACCTTTTTTAAAAATAAATTTAGAAAATTTACAAAATTTTATAAATTTTATTTTTCAAAATAGAATTCATTTTTGAATTCATAATATCAAAATTATATTAGGGGAAATTTTTGGTATTTTTCTAAGAGGATTCATTTTTTGATGAATAGTGAAAAACACTACATTGTAGTTAAAAACTAACTTCTCATTTAAATATTTATTATAATTGAAATTAATTTTTAAAGTAACAATAGATAAATAATAAATATATTAATCAAATTTAGTTTATTGGAATCATTAATATATTATAATTAGATATAAAAACCTTTTGAATATTTGAACGTCTCTTTAACCCGCATTCTCGCCACATCTGAGGGATTAGTGTTAAATTTAATTTATCCACTTCTATGAAATGCATTTGTAAAAATATAATAACGCAATTTTAATCAGTGTAATATTTAGAGTCCAATATGATGAAATGAATTTTTTGGATGTTGTGAATAGTGACTTTAGTAAATTTTTATATACCACGGTAAAAGGTCAATTCAGTAATTAAAGGTAAAAACAATGTTATAATTTTATAAATTAACTCAAAGACTTTTCTTAATTTCATTGGATGAGTGGGTTTCGATCAAAACCAACATTAGGCCAAAATTATAACCTTTTACCACTTAGTCTTAATGCATTTGAAGTCAAATTAAACAAATATTATGAAATTTAACAATAATGATATCTATTTAATTAATTAATTATTAAACCAACATTATGATATGGAGGTCTTGGTCTTCCAAAAATACTAACCCTAATGTCCCTAAGAGGAGATCCAAAGAAATTCCACTGAAGAAGAGGTAATTTTTTTACCCGTTCATTTAGGTTTTTTTCTTCTTCTACTTCCCCTTCCTATGTTGTTTCTATAAAAAATTAATTACTAAAGTATCATATATATTATGAGATGTTATTATGATTATGGGATAATCATATTCCTCCTTTTATTCATCTTATGAAAAACAATATCACCGTGCGTGCGTACTTACAGCTTACCGTCGGCATGATGTGGTGTAATTTGTTTTCATCGCCACTTTATTTTGATGGGTATAATGATGGATATAATGGATATAAATAATAAATATGACATGATATTGATTATTTATTATTAATATACCATCTAATTTTTTATCCTTTTACTAATAATGAAATTATATCGTTACTCGTGCGTGCGTACAGCCTACCGTATCCACGACGCGATTAGATTCATCTTCCACGTTAACCATTCAAGAATGATTATAAAAATGTATATAATGAATAAATATGAAATATAGAACATAATAATTATACTAGAATAATATATATATATATATATATTAATATAAATACATATATATATATATGTCATTTACCTTCTTCAATTCAGTATGGTAGGAAAATGAAAACAGTGTTCATGCGTTCGTACGGTTTATTGTCTCCATGAACAGTGTATTCCATTTCATATATCTATATTTTATATATATTTATATACTAAATAAATATATGATATATAAATATTTTTTACATTCTGGAACTATGTAGATCATGATATAAGTAATAGGATCAAGAATAGCGCGTTAAAACACGTACAATAAACAAAACAGTTATTACCAGAAACATTGCATTAACATGGAATTGTTAATAAATGTGTAATATAAAGTCATAAATGAATCATATATGACATAATAAATATTATTATGAATTTTTAAAATGTTAATGATATATTTAAAACCACTATTTGTGATTTTTGTATATGTACGGAGGGAATTAGACTTGAGGTAAGGGTTAATTTCACAATCTCATTATTATTCAAGATTGTTTATAAATTAGTGTCTACTGAGGAATATTTATAAACCATGACAATGTTTCTTAAATTATTTTCCAAAATACATTTAATTTTATCCTACCATTTTATAAAGACTTTTTCCCATGTTTTAAATTTTATAAAATGGTTTGGAAAGGAATTTTTTTGTTTTCAAATTGAGGTACTTTATGACTTTTTCAGTAAAAATACAAAAATAATGTTTATTTTTAGATTATATAGGATGAGTGGATTTTATCACCATAATGAAACCATGATTTTTTTAATCTTATTCAATATGTTTACAAATTTATTTTTTCTTTTTAAAAATCTTTTATAATTTCGTGACATTAAAAAAAAATTATTTCAAAGTAAATGAGTATTTTTCTCAAATTTTTTCTAAGTATTTTATTTGATTATTTTAATATATGTCAAAATACTTTGTTGAAACTTTTGTTTGATTGAGGTTGGTCTATTATGATACAATCTAACTTATTTTATTGAAGGTTTTATAATTATTTTGATTGTGGATGTGATATTTTGATACCATTCATGGTTTATGGTTAAAGTATTCACGTTTCAAATGATAGTTTTGTTTTCCAATATGAATGTTTATGTTGTTTATCTTTTTATATGAGAAATTAATTAGAATTATTCAATGATGGGTGGGGCCCACTATTGCCCCTCAAGTCATCGGTAAGTCTGATGAGACAAACTAGATATGTATTTGGTTAGGACCTTAACCATTTATTTTTAGATGTATTGGTTGCAACCTCAATTTTTTTTTTAAGATGTCCATCATTATGCATTCCCTCATCATGAGATTAATTATTGATATTCCATATGATTTTTTTATTGGTAGAATATCCATGGTTATTTTTTCTAGATCATGTGATTATTTATATGGTATTTTTTATTCTGGTCATATTATGCTCAAGATATGTCTAAATGGCATGTGTTTTAGTTATTCACCTTATCTTATTACTTATTATTATATGTTCATGATAGATTCCATTGTACACTTACCCTTATTGAGTATCTGATCTCACCCCTCTATTAGGTTTTATTTTTTATATGATTCCAAGATGTGTATTATGACTGATATGTAGGGTTAATCTAGAAGAATATTAATACTCTCAAAGGATTGACTATATTGTATTTTTATAGTTTCAATTGTAATGTACAGATCATATATGTAATTTGGATTTCAAAAACTATTAAACTAATAGGTATTTTTCGATTTAAATCCTTGTAACCATGCTAATGTATTAAAATAATGCATCGTCTTTGGGCTTCTAGGGTCAGGGCGTTACACATAACCCAAAATAAACCAAATAATACAAACCCAAGTAAATCAATTGTTATAGCCAAAAATTAAACAAATGACCAGATAAACTAACCAAAAATTACATAACACAGAAAAGATCCAAATGATGTAACCCAAAATAAACCAAATTACATAGCTCAAATATGAAATAACCCAAAGGTGAACTAAATGACCAAACTTAGAAATAACCAACCGACATAACCCAAGATGAATTAAATGACCGAACCCAAAATTTACAAATGATCAAACCCAAGATGAACCAATTTACATAACACAAAATTAACCAATGGACATAACCAAAAATTAACCTATTGAAATAACACAAGGTTAACCAATTTACAAAACCAAAATTTAAACAATTGAAATAACCCAAAATAAACCAAATAACCAAACCCAAGATGACCAAACCCAAAAATTAACCTAATGAAATAACCTAAAATTAACCAAATGACAAAACCCATGATGAACCAATTGACATTACCAAAAATTAACCAATTGATATAACCCAAAATTAACCAATTGTCAAAAACTAATATTAACCAATTAACATAACCAAAAATTAACCAATTGAAATAATACAAAATTAAAAATAGAAATAACCCAAGATTAACCAATTGAAAAAACCCAAAATTAACCAATTAACATAACCCAACACCAAGATGAAATAATTGACCAGATGACATAACCCAAGATTAACCTATTGACCAATTAACCATTTGACATAACCCTTGATTAACAAATTGATATAACCCAATATTAACCAATTTCATAACAGAAAATTAACCAAATGACCAAACCCAAAATTAACCTATTAATATAACCCAAAATTAACAAATTGATGTAACCCAAAATTAACCAATTGGAAGAGCTAAAACTTTACCTACTGACATAACCCAATATTAACCCAAGATTATCCCATTTACATAACACATGATTAACCAATTAACATAGCCCAAAATTAACCAATTAACATATCCTAGAATTAACCAATTGACATAAACCAAGATTAACCAATTGAAATAATCCAAAATTAACCAATTGACCAACTAACCAATCAATGCAACCTAAGATTAACCAATTTACAGAACCTAAAATTAACCAATTGACATAACCAAAAATTAAGCAAATGACCAAACCAAAGATGAACCAATTTACATAACCCATAATTAACCAATTGACCTAACCCAAGATTGACCAATTGAGAAAACCCAAGATTAACGAATTGACATAACCCAAAATTAAGAAATTGAAAAAACCCAAAATTAACCAATTAAAATAACCTAATATTAACCAATTTACATAACCCAAGATTAACTAATTAACATAACCCAAGATTAACCAATTGACATAACCCAAGATGAACCAAATTAATGAATCCAAAATTAACCAATTTACAAAGCCAAAAATTATTCAAATGACCAAGCCCAAGATGAATCAAATGACAAAACCCAAGATGAACCAAATGATTGAACCCAAAATTAAAAAATTGATATAACCTAATTTTAAGAAAATACCTAGACAAAAAATGAACTAAATAACCTAACCCAAAGAATAATAAATAACATAACCCAAAATTAACTAATTAGCCTAACCAAAAAATGAACAATGGATCAAATTACCTAATCCCAAACAAACTAATGACTAAACAACCAAAATGAACCAAATGACATAACTCAAAAAATACATAACCCAAAAAACAAATGATATGACTCCAAAAAACCAAATAAACTATCATTAAAAAGAGATAACCAGAAAATGAACAATATAATCTAACCTAAAAATGCCTAACCAAAATTGAAGAAATTGACATGACCCAAAATAAACCAAATAAACTAAACCCAAGTAAACTAATTGTTCTAACCAAAAAATGAACAAATGACCAAATGAACTAACCAAAAATTACCTAACCCTGAAATGAACCAAATGAATTAACCCAAAATAAACCAAAAGGCCTAACTAAAATATGACATAACCTATAGATGAACTAAATTTATAGCACAAAATGAACTTAACCAAAGTGAAAAAATAAAATTTCCTTGAATAAACCAAATTTTATAACTCAGAAATGAATTAACCCACACATGAAGCAAATTGTATAACCCAAATCCCCCAGAATGACCAATCTTAAAATGAACCAAATGATCTAGCCAAATGACCAAATGGTAAAGTATTATAAAAGATATAACCAAAACATGAACCAAATGACATAACTCAATAATGAAAGAAACACCCACACCCAAAATGAATCAAATGACGAAACCAAAAAAATATGAAAAATACTCTAACTGATTGAAAAAATCACCAAATGACCATAATACAAAACAACCTAACCAAAAAAATGAACTTAATGAACAAATGATCAAAATTATCAAGTAGACAAATAACACAACACAAATAGAATTGGACTCAAATGAACGTACTAGATAGATACATATCATACCCATTTAGAATACTAATTATTATGTATTGATTATGTTATTCCATTGGTATTAAATTTCTAATTAAATGTATATTTAGATGCTTCTTTATTTTATGGATTTCTCCAATATCTATAATTTTAATTAATTCTATATTTATCAATTCAATATTGTTAAATAATGTAATACTATAGTAATTAGTGTCATTTGAAGCAAGAAGGATTGGGCATTAATGGTCGTGTGCCTCAAGAAAAATTATTTTTCTTGAGTAGTAAGAAAAGGGAAGTATGGTAAATGCACAAAAAAAAGAAATGAGTGTAAGTATTTGTATTAATATTTAAAATTTTGACATGTAATTCATAATTAAATATCCTGTATATTTTTTGAACAGTGTGCCATGGAGTCCCTCGATGAGAAAGAAGATGACAAATTTTGGCCAAATGATAATTTTAGACAGGTATTTGGTGAGTATCACCCTGGGAGAGTTTGATGTTGACCCAAGAAATACATCATCGCCACTAATTATTGGCCATCATCATAAGACTCTCAAACCTCTCCCAACATCAAGCTAAAAAACACTCAGTCAGAAGAATTTGAGGCCAAAAAAATAGTTTTGCATGAGATTGAAAGACAAAAAAGGTTCACTGAATAGTTCCTAAAATCTATGGAAGTTATATGTCCATCAATTCCATCAAAGTTTTATAATGTTTTTTATCATATATGGTAACAATTTTCTCTATATATGATGAACTGAGTGATGTAAATGAGGTTCCTAGTGGCGTTCTAGTTGATGATCTGACTGGTGGTGGTGGTGGTGATGGTAGTTTTGGTGGTGGTGGTGGTGATGCTGCTTTTGTTGACACAGATGTTGATATTGGTGATGCTAATGAGGTTGAGGTTATTGGTTATGGGGTAGAAATTTATCCCATCCATTTTTAGTTAGTATTAATGAGATGTGTGGATGTTGTTTAATGACATGATTTGATTTATTGTATGGATGTATATGTATGTTATAGTAATGTAAATGGTTTGAAAACTTTTACAAGTAGTTAGTTGAACGCTAAATATGCAATATATGTATTGCACTGAATGTGTGTTGTGGTTTGTATTTTGTTTACAGGTTATATATTATATGTGTGATGGGGATGGATGGGCTCCTGCTACATTTTGGGGATATGTACCTATATCGATGGCTCAATGAACCATTGGTATATCCTATATGGGGGACACATTATACCCACGGTTCTCCTAACCATGGATATTATGAATACCTCATAGTCGATACCCATGATATCTATAAAAACAATGTGTATAGCCCTATAAAGACATCTTAAGAACCCACTGTTCTATGAACCATGGGTATCGTCTATACCAACAGTTTTATGAGTTACACCCATGGTTTTGAACTGTGGGTATAGGATAAGATTCCAGAAGTGATTGGTTTTCCATGATAGATATTTTACAAATGACAAACTTAGTGAACAACTGAATGTAAATATCATATGATCATCATGTTCTAATTTTAATGAGAATCATCAGCACTATTTCTTTTTATATGGATTTTCAAGGATTGTACGTATGTCATAGATATAAATAGACCCTACCAATTTTTTATATACAAATAATTCTAGACATGATAAGGTTTAAATAATATTATGACTGAAAAAGTTAAGGAAGAAAAATGGCATTCCACTTAATATCACTTATGGAGAGTCTCCAATGAAATTGTATTGAAAATGAACATTCAAATGTATAGAGAGTCACATGATAGGTTTAGTTTTTAGAATCAAGGTGAATAAAGATGCTAATAAAGTAACACATTGACATCAAAAGTTAGATGTGTGGAAAATTATCAAGTAGAGTCATAGTCAATAATATGTTTCTTACTATTTTAATAGTTTATTGAATGTTTGATGTTCATTTTTCGATATTTTGATTATTTATACATAATAAAAAATTATAAAATTATATTAAAAATTGTTTCAAAAGAAAACACATTAATGTGTGATATAATCAAATTGTAGTTATTGGTTTATCTAACCCCATTGAGAATAATAATCTGTAAGAAACACCTATGTGGACAGGACAAAGAAAATTATTTCCACACTACGCTTGAAAGTTTTAATGAGTTGTGAAGTTTTAGTTAATGAAACTTCATGAGATAAAATTACATGAATTGAAATGGAATTAAATATTTAATTATTTAAAATTTCAATGGTAAGAATGATATTACGTTACCATATCATTATTTAAAAAATATAGAGAAATAGAGTATCCTATCATCAAAACTTCCACAATTATTTATATTATATATTTATAAATTTTTATAATTATTATTTCATATATTATTATAAAACATGGATAATATGAAATAACATTCCAATTTGAATAATTTGGTTTTTATATTTTTTGTATTTGGGTTATTTTGGTTTTTAACCGGCTATTTCAGTTTAATAGATTGACATAAAATTTTGGTATTAAAAACAAAAAAATCTAATTTAGTTGATTAAATAAGATAAAAAATAACCCAAAAAATTAGACTGATTGTCAACCCTCCATCATAAAAAAATAAAACAAATAATGATTATTTAAAAAACCAAAATGTAAAAACATGTAAAGGTGGAAAACTAGGTGGTAAACTCCTAAAGCTGAATTAAAAATATTAAACAGGTATATTAAATTGAGTTTTGGTCAGTAAAAAATTTATTTGGTTAATATCCTATTTTTTTGATGTTTTGTGTTATAAATTTTAATAACTAAAAACCAAAAAACAAATTAATATTTTTTAGTTTTTATTAATTTAATATTTTATATAACCTTTGAGATTGATTATAATAACCATAAAAACAATATATTTTTGTTTTTAAATTTATGTCAGTTTTAAAATAATTTATTTTTTATAAAATATACAGACGTGTATGTGATTTTGAGTATTTGTTTGACATGATTGGGGTGAATTTTTTTAGATAATGATTAAATGAATAGTTAAGTGAAAAATGAAATAAAAATAATAGAATGGTTAGAGAAAACTAATAACCGAAGCTGAAAATAATAGTAAAAAAATCATTGGAATTTGATATTAAAATGATAATCAAAAAACCATATGGGCATCAATTTTATATTTTGTTATAACTGAAACCAATGTTTTCCCACCCATACAGACATGTCCTTATTTTCAAACTCACATGGGCACGTCTCCCGAGTACTCTTTTCTTTAATCCCACTTCTATATCTCCATCCATCTATGGAATCCCCCTCTCTTTTACTCATTGTGATTTATAACATCTCCAATGCACACTAAGATGACATAAAAACATTAAAACACCAAGAAGTGAGAATAATAAATCTACATACATTATTATACAATAAGTTGATATTTCCAAATGATGTTGTGCATCATGCTATTTTTTCGTTTTGTTTTAAATGTCATATTTAGAATTCACTATACTTCTAATAATCTTGTTTTATTTATTTATTTAATTTTTTTATTTTAAATTCATCTATTTTATATCAAATATTAATTTTTAATAAAAAATAACAATATTTGAGTAATATTGATTTTAGAGTTAAAAATAGAATAAACATGAAATACTCTCTTATGGAGCAACATTGCCCTATGTTTTTAGTGGGTTGGAGATCCAGATTTGAGACCACATGATGTAACACAGTCCACTAACTCATTGATACAAATTTTGATGTTAGAGAGTGGTATCATCCTCTTTAAGGGTTTCAATCCCAGTCACCCCATTTTTTCTCCTGGTTTCACGTCCGGGCCAGCTCATGGCGAACCCCATAAGACTGTGGAACTAGGAAATGCGTGTGTATTACCCACATTTTCTAGTATGTAAACTTTACTTGTTTTTTATTATTTGAAGTGTAATGGTGATGGTTTGGAGAACTTTCAAGGTGTTTGGGCTTAAAGAGTATGTTCACAGGTTGTGCACAGTTTCCTGAAACCATGCGGAAATCCTAGGAGAAATTGTGTGTTGTAGCAGGTTTGAGGTAGTAGCTTATGCATGGTTTGGGCATGGTTAGAGATACCATATGAGGAGTTTTTGTGGGGGTTTACTTAATGAAGTTTATAACTCACGGTTAGCGCATGGTTTGTCTAACTGTGGGGACTAACCATATGCAGAGTAAAAGTTAGATCCTATTTTCTAGGATCTCACTCATTTTTTCCATAACTCCCTCATTTTTACCCCAAACATACTTAATTCAATATTAATCTTTATTAAAGGTTTTAAAACCTCTTCCAAGTTAATTGAAGTCAATATGGAACCCTCCCTTGTAATATTCATGCATGATTCTTATGGAAAGTGTCATTCTTCACTGTTCTCGCCTTGGTTTCCTAGATCTACATAGATCTACTTGTCATATTCTATTGGTTTCTCATATATATTCCATTTGTGGGTAGATATAAATCATTGGATTAAAAATATGATGTGATTTTTCCTTTTTCTTGGTAGGATAAGTGATCTAAGCTGGTTTTGTGAAGAATCGACATGGTTTTCTTTTGCGTTCTTCATCCGTTGTCGGTTTTCGTCAAAACCTTTGACGTAAGTGGCTTCACCCTCAAATCCTATTTGTAGAACTAATTGGCATGATTTAAAATTTGTTTTCTTGTGATTTATTGGTCATGATGTGGATGTTTATTAATAATTGGAAAACCACTTGTGTGATTGTTTGATAAATTTGAGAAATCAAGAAAATTGGGTGTTTTGAATAAAGTGCTTTTATTCTTGGTTTGAAAGTATGGATTTTAAAAAGGTGATTTTTTTGAATTGTGGAACACGGATTGGACATGATGTTTTCAATAAAATGGAATGTTTTATTTAAACATATGGATATTTTGGAAAGGTTATTTCTTTAACTTCCAATAAAATTTCAGTTTTTATTGAAGAGTTTTGAAAGGGTTATTTTAAATGGTTTGGCATACATGGTTGTGGTTTGAGTTAATGATTGATGGGACCCGAATAAGTAACATGTACCATTGGGGTACAGGTAACTTGACCCCTAGTCCAGGGGTCATGTGTCAGTGGGGCACAAGGTGATAAGATGAGAAACTTCTCAAGAAGAAACTGTCAAATGAAGCACGCATGGGTGGGTGTGTTGGGAACTATTGAATGGGTATTCCAAAATGATAATAAGAATTGGGTTTTATGCAATTATTATTTATTATCTTGGAAAAATAACCGGTTATAAATTGGTTTCATTTAAATTGTTTTCACATGGAGGTAAGTGTTTTTTGGAACTTTTTTATATTTCGTTATAAACTATTTTTCAAAACTATTTTATATAAATGGTTTTATATAAATGTTGATAAACTTTCTATCCAATTGGTGTGAGTAGAAAGTAATTGTGGAAAACCTACTATGTTTTATACTCACCCCTAATTTTCCACATTAATTTTTTTGTAGATTCAATATTTTGGTACATGGGAAAAGGTAAAGTATCACATGTTTTCATCCCCACCTCATGATACTTGGTTTGTTCGGTGATTGTGGATATTGGATGTTATGGATAATGGAGTCATGTGGTTTCTTGAGAGTCTTTAGTTTTTTATCTTCTATTTACATTGTTATTGTTTGGTCTTACGATGTTTCACACATTGATGTGGTTTTGAGATATATGAAATTTTTGAGTTATCTTTCATTTGTTTATGCATCATATAGTGAGTTTTTTGTTTAATTGTTTTATTCCTAAAGGGTAAATTGTGCCCCACTTGTATTTGAAACCCTTACGCATTTATTTCTATACATTGGAATCTTGGGGATATATCTTAATGAAAAGTAATGACTCACTATTCTCTCAATCCAATGAGAATAAGTGGGTCATTACATCTCAGATCGAGGGGAAAACCCAGACAACCCCCACTGGTATCCCACCCTAAGTTCTTCATTGTGATTTTGAGCATACACCATAGCTAGTCTCACCCTGACGCCCCTACATGATCCCGGTCCTGCCCTGACATCAATGTTGTTCTCCCCCTAACGATGCCCCTACAAACTCCTTGTCTCACCTTGACGCCCTACCCAGGCCTCTCCCTACTCTCCTTCCTCCCCTACTCAGCCACCGCAGTTTAGGGATACCCATTTCTTCATCTCCTATACTAGATACACCTCCATCCATGCCCCTTAGACACCCTCTTCTCACGTGCAGGCTTCAGAAATGGCAGCTCCACCTCCTTCCCCATTGTTCCATATACACCTTCTCCACCTTAGTAGCTTGAATCTGTTTTCACCCCCCCCCCCTCAATTTCCTCTTGGTAATCATTCTTGTGATCAGTGATGGACATCTGAACATCCAGTCCCTCTTCCTTGGTACATGTTGGTACCTCTATCCCTAATACATCCTTAGAAATTTTTTTCTTGGAATTTATCTTTACTATTATTATTACCATTATTTTCAATCAGAATTATTATGATCAATTTTTGTGTCTTGCATGATTAGTCTTTGAATATCTGAATTTCATTAGCTGGATTTATGATTTTTTATGATAGTTTATTAGAAGTTAGAATATTTGAACACTAGTATTGTACAATCATATTAACTGGGTGAGCCTGGTTTATGCCAGTCTAGATCATCTCTACCATCACTGCAGCGCCATTATCAAGGCCCACTCCCGGCAGGTAACTCCACCAAGTAATTTGTATCTTGACTTTTCTCTTCTCTTCCTATCCTAGATGATATTCAATCGATATTTGGTATTTTCTTCATCTGCATGAAATCGTGAAGTCCCTTGTCACCATTGCATCTTACTTCTCCACCTCACCAAGTGGCTCTAGTTTTCCCTACTTCTATGTCTCACAAAAGGTATGCCCTAATCATCATTCAGTTTAATCAGGTTAACCATTTTTTAAAATAAATATTTCAATCATGGTAATCAGTTATGTTATATTGAGTGTAATGGTTGGTTCAGTTATTCATTAAATGTAGCTCTGTGAAAATGGTTTTGGAAAAAATTGAACAGAATTACCCGAACCTCTCTGCAACATTTTTTCTACAAATTAACATAAAATGAATTAACTTGAAATGAAAGAACCAGGATGACACAGTCCAAAAAAAATGTGAACATGACATTTTCTTGCAATGAAAAATGAACGATCCTTCCTAAACAAATTTTTCATTCCAAAATCCACTATAAAAAATATGATTTTTAGGGATATCGATCATAATGAGATATCATGGTAGAAAATCAATTACAATTGAGGTATTTGAGTATTTTTGAAAAAAATTATATGTCTTTCCAGTAATCTTGGTTTTTCTAGTCACTTTTGGTTAACATTTGGTGGATCCACATTGATAGGAATGCATGTAGAGTAATAAGGGGGTGGAGACTCTTAATTGCTAGGGGCATAAATATAATTGAAGTATTTGGAGACAATAGTATGGTATGGGGATACAAATTGTTATGGAGTTTTAGTTATAGCTAAGTGGATAGGTTAGGCCATCGGCCAAAGGTATCAATTCCTTTCAAAGGAGTTTCATTATTCTATACCATTCTTCTTCTTCTTTTATCCTACTACACCTTTTGTAACTGAGTATACAATAGTTAATTTAAACTTCTTCTTTTTATCTCACAAATTATTTCTATTTATTAGTTATTTCATTGAGATAATTTTGTTTAGAGATAGTTTCTATAGGGAGGTTCTTGAACAAAAAAACATAAGATTTAAGATTTAGTAGTTGAATTCCCAAACGGATGGAGAATAGACCTACATTTGTAGAATGTTAATGAGGTATGGGAACTACCTTCAATGACAGGAGTCACAGCTGAAAAAACTCATGTAATAGATGATGACAATGATAATATAATTGTATGCGGATTGTATGGCTCACGATGCAAGAAGAGGTAAGTTGGTTGTAATGAAGGAAGACAGAAGTAACATGCAACCTAAAACGGGGAGGAGCAGTCTAAAAACAACTGAAGGATGATGAGTTTTTTTTTAGACTACATTAGAGGAAGACTGCACACTTTACAATGCAGAGTATGTGGATATGTATACAATAACTAGGAAAGTAGAAATTTCAACTATCCCTAGAGAGGATTCAGTTTCGTGGATCACTTAATCTTGTACATATTTCTCTATCCATAGGACATGTAAATAAATAAAGGTGTCTTCGACTCTGCTTAGTATGTAAGGGATGACTCAGTATTGGGTCATTTCTCTGAAGTTAGTTGAACCGCAACTCACATAAATGCAATACAAGGAGGAGCTACTCAACAGATATGGTGATGAAATAGGGGATGATCTTGTGATTTTATTAAAATTTTATAGACATAATGAAAAAAAATATGACTATATTGAGGAGTTTTAATGGATGAAATTGTGCATACCAGACTTCAATGAAAAATGGTATATCAGTATTTTTATTAGAAAACTCAGACCATAGATTGAGAGCATTATGGTTAGTCAAAGGCCAGCAAACAAGGCGCGACTGTTGACTCTATCCAAGAGAGTAAAAAAGGAGTTGTGGGAAAAACGATTAATTGAACAACCTGAACCAAAATCAGGAAAAATGCATTTAATAGCCAAGGGAGGATTTAGATTTCAAGTTTTATGGAAAATATTAAGAGAGATAAAATATAAAATCGGTAGTATATTGATTTGATCCATATATAAAACCAATATTAAATTGGAATTACAGTAGGTATGAGGGAAGAAGGAGATATGGAAGAGGATAAAGTGAGATGAACCTTAGGATAAGACCACTTCTTTGAGAGACAGCTACAATGTTACAATATCCAATCCCCCAAAATCCTTGCTAAATTTCAAAAAATGAATTTTTACCCTACCTAACGTACTTTCCCCTTATTTATTTTCCCACCCACCATCCAACAACCTCCAACCAATAACTATAATAAATTACAATGTTTACCCATTAAATGGTTGGCCAAAACTAACTAAACCAGAATACAAGATTCTATTTGGTATCACCCACACTCTATTTTGGACAACCCTAACTAGCCCTCACATTCCTAACACCCCCCTACAAACCACTTATCCACGTGGAAATCCCAAAAGCACGACATGAATTCCTGAACACTAAAATGGTAGCCCCCTCTAAATATGGATGCACACTTATATCAGTTTCAGCAGCAACCCAACCAACTACATCTATATTGAATCCATAGATGGTGATATCATTCTACTACTTGAATCTAGCCCTGATTTCATGTGGAAACAATACATCCATTTTCTTATCTTGACAAGCATTATTTACCATTGGGTTCTACACCATTCCCTCGAATCCCATCAGTATCCCCTAGCCATCCTCTGAGTGTTGGAGATAAACATTTATTTTTACCAAAAAATGTGGCTTGTGGTTTTTCTTTACATTCATTGTGGTCATTTCCTTTATCCGGATCAAATTTTTCCCTCCATTATTGAAAATTTCCCATTGATGAGAAAATTTGGATTCAATGTCTCTCCCAAAAGTGTTAAAACATTCGAAGGTAACACATCAAAAACCTCTTCACAAACTTAAAATTTTTATAGAAAACTGACAGAAGTGAACAAAGAGCCTTTTCTTTACTAACGAATTAGCTAGCCCCGTCACCATGACCTCATGTAGGGTGGTTTATAAATATAATTTCTGATTTTCCACTATGAAAGTGTGGTGTGAAAATTGACACATCTATGTTTTGATTTTCTGAACAACAACTAGCTGTCATGAATCTGGGAATTCTCCCCACATATCATTATTAAATCCATTCTCTAGGTTCTTGGCATCAATTCCCCATTTTTTTGGAACATTTTGTACTTTTTCTTCCCCATCCCTCTTTCAAGAATTTTCCTTTGTAGCAACAACTTGGTCTAAGAATTTCCTAGTATGATATGTTAAATACCTTAGTAGAAGACTTCATTTTTATTCTGTAAACCCTCTCATCATGTGCCAAAAATAAAATATGGAAATAATAGTTGTGATTCCAAGCCTGCTACCCCATAATGCTGAAAATGCATATTTTCCACAGCCACTGGTGCCAAACCACAACACAGTTTCAATTTTATTCTTTTCATTGATTTGGTAAGAAAAAATCAAGTCATAACACTAGTTAGGTCCTGAAAAATTGTATTCAATAGGAAAATTAGAAGAAACATTTGATAAGTTCTATCTTCTAACTTCCATTATCGTCCACCTCATGTACAACTCATCTTCACTCTTTAATAAAATGATTTCCAGTTTCATCGTTGTTCATGAAAAAATTATATTCATTATTAGTTTTCCTTTTTAACACATTCTCTAACTTACTATTAGTGTTACAGGCAGCAGATAGTGTTTCCATTATATTTCCCCTCTGTAATTTTCAACACCAAAAACATCTAACTCAGCTTTGCGTATGGGTACACCTTCACCTAAAAATTATCTTTGTATCTCCATCACCCTAGACTAATTTCACTTTGACAACTCTTAGATTCTTTAGCCCATAGAAAATAGGTACCACCCTCCCTTCCATCATACTATATTCTGATTACATCAACACCCATGTTGTAGCCTCCCTCTAATCTTGCAACCAAGTGCTACTCATCCAATGTCTGTATGGCCCATCGAAGAAGCACTTGTGGTACTCATACAAGCTTATGATGCGCTATAACTTCGCCAAGATCCCTCAAATGTTCAGCACCTCTGCATCACTCTTCATCGAAACCTCTTTTGCTAGCAATGTGAGTGTCAATCCCTACACAATCCTTCTTGTGAACTCTTAGAATCTGGACATCTCGAGGTTCAAAATGTGGACCAAGAACATATTTTTCTTCTTATACATACCTTTCCCTCTCAGCCGCCTCTTTGTATTTTTTTCACAGTTCTAGTAAACATAGGTAGCTCTACTTTTGTGTGATATTCACTATAGTCTATCCATGAGAGCAACTCCATATAGAATTAATTTTCACCCTGATCGCTGATTGTCCTCAGCACTAGCGATATTCCCAACTCCAGACTCAATCAAAACAACCTTAATTTGTATATTTTCTTCCTCAACTAGAGGTTATAATAAATTGGTTACAAGATAATACTCCTCATAACAATGATGAACTATTAACATACGGGTTCTTGTATTTGTGCCCATAAGATTTTCATAGATGAATGAAGCTTTTGCAACCCTGCCACTTAGTGACTTCTACCTAGTTCCAATGTCATTATGATACTACAATAAGCATTTTTTCTTGACATGAACTCTTCAAATGACTTACATAGAGTGTCAATCCTTGTTCATCACACCAGGATATGTCACTCTGTGATAATATATTAGCTACATTCATGGGATGAGTTTTAATCTCAGTTAATTTTTCATTTTATTTATTTTCAAATGACCAACAATGATTATTCCCTCAACATATGAGCCTCCAGCAGTGGAAAAATTCTCTCAATATATTCCCCAGTTTATTTTCCATGTGTTAGGTAAATATTGATTCAGATAGAGAAGAAGTAGAAAAATAACAGTATATAGATTAGATCATGATATAAAACCAACAGAAAATACGAATTATAGCAGGGAGCTGAGAAGGAGAATATGAATAAGAAATAGAGAGGAACCCAAGGAAAAAACACTTCTCCATGATCCGGTTAGAACATACCAATATTCAATCCCCCAAAAGCTTTTCCATAATTCAAACAATAAATAAATACCCCTCCTTACCCTACTGATCCCTTATCTATTTTCCTACCTATACTCCAACAACCCCCAACTACTAACTATAAGAAATTTCATATCATCCCCCACTAAACTACTGGCCAAAACTATCTAAACCAAAATACCAATCTGTCCTTTGTAGTACCCACACTCCCCTACATATGTCCCCAACTATCCCTTGCATTCCCAACACAAGTACAGTGACATTTGTTCCAATAATGGAATGAGGTGAGAAGAAAAAGTGATGAGAAAATGCACCTTGAATGAGGGGAGTCCGTAATCTATCTATGAAGGAATTTGAATAAAGTAAAGTGTAGAATATGTGTTATGATTGTGGTCAAAAATTTAATTTGGGGCCTAAATGTCCAGATAAGGGGTTCAAGTTGATGGTACAAGAGTGTATTGAGTTGCAGAGTGAGCAGGAAGAGGAACCAGTTATTGGACAAGAGAAGGATGAGTCGTATGACTGAGGACAATGTTGATTTTCAAGTGGGAAGAAATAATAATGGTTGTATAATAATGAAGGGGGTGGGGACTCTTAAATTCCAAGGAAATTTAATTTAATTTTATTATAGGTTGTATTAAAAAGAGAAATATTAGGCTCGTGGGGGCACACATATTGGTTAGGATATTTAGCAATAGCCGAGTCGGTGGGTTAGGTCATCGGCCTCGAGGAGTAGTGCCTTCTAGAGGAGTTTCCTTCTACACCATTTTCTTCTTCTTCTTCCCTTTATTTGTACCACTGCTCTCTCTCATCTAAAACAAGACCAAATTTAAAAAATAAATATAACATTTACACACTATAAATTCACACACCTACAAAATTACAAATGATAGTAGAGACTTGACAAAATTTTCCGAAAAACATTGTATCTATGTAAATAAAAAGTTGTGAAGAAAACCCATTGTTTTCCTCTCAATTATTAAGAAGAAGAAGACTGACCCATCTAAAAACAAGGCCAAAATTGATGTTTTTGGAGAGAGAGGTTCCAATTTCTCGTGACTCACCAACAAAAAGATTCATCACATGGTTGGGTAATGTATGAAATAATGAATCCAGAATAACATTGAGAAGCTGATAAATAGCTGATATTTAGAAGAAGAAAAATTCAACACCTTTACATACCCCTTCATTTGGGTGATAATAACTAGGTGGATTGATTTCCCTGATAATAGCATATCCACTCAAAAGAACCAGGTTCCCTCTTAAGTTCTGTAAAGTTATTTTTGGTTAATTTATAGCCTTTTTCTTGTTTAGGAATGGTTAAGAGCTGTGAGATGTCTGATATTAATTGAGATTTCCCTTTGTAGATTATACCTCAGAGATATTATATGTAAAGTGGTTGTTTTTATTTATGAATGGGCCATTTTTTATGAAATATAGTTAGATGTCATGCAAAATTTATCATTTTTTTAAAAATGTTGTGGGTCAACCCCTATTTTTCTAAATTGTGTCGAATGAGTTATTTATTTTGCATTATTATTGGGAATAATTTAATATTGTTGTCAATGGTGATAAATTACAGATGAGATGACACCTACTATTGGTATGAACATGAATATGATGTGATATTCTCATTATGTTTTTATTTCTCATACTGAGGGACAATATGCCTGTTTATTTTGATAATGTATATGGTATGGGATGACATGCCTCTTGTTATGGTTTTTGTTATGGTATGGGACTTATTACCCAATTTCCTTATGTTGTTATGATATGGGATGTTATACCCACATTATTGTTGTTACTCATAGTTAGGGATGTTATACCCTTCTATATGATATTTTCTATGGGAAAAGACATTATTCCCACCAATTGATATTTCCATGGAAGGGGATGATAGGCCCACTTAGATTTATATAGTTGTAGGCTTGGGATGTTATGGTTATTTTTTGATGTTGAGTTTGTATGGATTTTTATGCCAACTTGTTGTATATTATAATGTTATGGGATGATATGCCCTCTTTTTTTATTATTTTATGTTACAAAACTGTATTCTCATCCACCCTTGATTTGTATTATGACACAAGATGTTATTCCATAGAAATGTTTATTATTTTGATATGGTGGATGTAATGAAAACCTTTGAAATTGTAGTTGTGATGTGTTCAGACTAACATAAACACTGGTTGAGGCAAGTATGGTCTCTCCCCAGTGTGGCTTGTTGGCACTTAGGGTGCGATAAATACTGTTGTTGTTATTGACTATTTTATATTATTGGCATATCACAAAATGAATGCACTTATATGTTCTGGACTAAATTACAGACATCATTGCTAATGACATACTGAGTTGTACTCACACCATACATGGGCATCTCATTGCACATGTAGATTTCATAATCAAGGATGCATGTAAGTAAAAGGGCCCTATTATAAATGGATGAGTTGGATGAATGTTTATATTGGGAGAAAGAACGGGGTAGATACACCGATCTTGTTTTCTATTAGTCTCTATTATTTTATCCTTTTGATCAATTAATTGTTTTTTAATATAAATTGATTATACACTATAAAATGTTATTCTAGATTCATTATTTTGTCTATTCCCCCACTGTGTAATATGTCTTTATATTGGTGAGATGTGGTAACTTTGAACCAATTTCTTGAAAAACCTCAATTTCGACCCTATTATTATATGGATTGGTCTTCTTCTTCTTTTTCAAATTATTTTTATTTTAGGTAATGATTGTATAATCATGAAATAAAGAATTTTAAGGGTTTTTCATTCTAGTGGGTTTCTATTTATATATCATAATCATTTTTTCTTTCATATTTTTATTTTTCTATTTTATTTTTGTTAGTTTTTTTTACGGAAACATCGGAATCAACAAGAAAAAAACCATTAACAAAGTAATATTAAAAGGGAAAAAAGAATTATAAGATGATCACACAGGACAGAGTGATTTACGTGGTTTGAGAAATGATCCCTACACCCATGAAGATAAAAAAATTCACTATGATCAAAAGTAGAATTATAGAGAGAATTACTATGTTTCGAACACAAAAACCCTATCTCAAATGTGATAATAAAGGAGATGATGCTACTATGTCACCAACCTCACAGTAAGTCAACTATGTAATATTGATCAGTGGATGGAAGTCTGTGGATCTATAGTATCTCTATCTCTAGTAGTCAGATATGTTACAACACTGCTATATTTAAAGTCTACACTACTACAGTGCTCTCTTGGTGTCAATGTTTAGCACTGCTGTAGTTTGGTCAGAGTTGCGGTTTGGTGTACAATTTGGGCCACTATAATTTATCCCAATTTCATCCAAATGGATTGGGTTACACTATCCCAATATTTTTTTCTTAAGAATTGATAGGAAACAATGGTTTTTTCTAAAAAAATTTATTTACAAAGATATGAACTCTTTTAGTAAATTTTGGTATCATTTTTAGTTCAGTAGGTGTTATATTTGATATGTGTTCATGTTTTGTCTTTGTCTAGTGTATCATTCACCTTAATAGATTCAATAGACTTCTTTGCAGGCAATGAAATTTCAATTAACAGATAATTGGCTTCCAATCTGCAAAAGAAGGCTTTTCTTACTATTTTTGAGATACTCATCTTGGCATATCCCAATGAGGATAAAAAAATGCTCCATTTTACACTTCATCTGGAATATCATATCATTTCATTATATTTGGATCCACCAAATGTTAAGAGTGACTAAGCTCAAAAAACGTTACTTATGTTTTTTTCTAATTCCCCTAATAGATAAATGTGAGTAATTGTGCAAACCAATCTTACTAGAAATATGTATACAATTTTTCCCAAAGATCTAATGACCTCACTTATAATTGATCAACTACCATGTTATCTCATTCTGTTTAATGTCCCTGAAAATATTTTATTTCATTAGGGATTTTTTCATGCCATATTTTTTAGTAAATTTTCATTGTGTGCAAATGTCAGGTTGATAATGATTTGTAACATATCATGTAGGGATATTCATTTCGTTCATTTTTAATTTGTTTAAAATTATATTTATTGAGACATTGAAAATTCATATATTTCACATTCCCTGGTAAAATTAAGATCAATCATACCAGCATCAGAGAACCCAATTTTCTACTCTTATGATGAGTCCCACTTATATCTGTCTCTGTGGTTTGGCCACATGTTGTGTGAAGCAAGAAAGAAGCCCCTACTTGGGCTGCTTCAACATCATCCAACCCAAGCATCATCCATTTGGTCAAGAAAAAAAGAGACTCATTATCCTTATATAGTCATCCAAGTTTATCAGTGATGTGTAATGAGAAGACAACTAATCACGCACCAGTGTATGAATTCCCATGGAGGATTGGTATCATTCATTACCCTTGTGTATGGATGCAATGTGAAGAAGAACCTGATTCTCTTTCTTTATTATCTTGTAAAATTTGGCATTCAATGGTCAAAAATAAAAAATTTATTGATAAGGTACACACAGGTTTTTCGTGGTAGTGTTGTGATTGATCTCACTCTTGTAGTTATGCATCTTCAAGGGATGGATGTGAAACCAAGAAATGTGCCTCTGGATATATAAAGGTATCATGGAGTGCTTGGATTCATGCTTGAAGGCACAATGAGTACCTTAGTGGATTATTTTATTGGAATCAGGTTTTCCAAAAGAAAACATGGAGGGATTCTCAATAGGTATTGGAAATTATTGGGGATGAGATTCACATGGGTGATAAAACTGTTTGTGGGAATCCTGAGATTATCCATTGCTTGATTGGTTGAAAACTGGTCTCAAATCATGGGGTTTAATTTAGATAAATGTTTGATACCAAATATCAACTACCATTTGGAATTTAACATGCGAATATCAACAATTGGTTCCATGGGCTTGAAATACCCAGATATCATTGGAATCGAGTTGAAGCCGAAACTAATCTGTCAGTAGAGCCTTATTAGTCATGTCATTGATTTATAGGGTGAGGAATTTGGATGTTTTGTAGATAAAATTCCACATTTTGTTAGCCTCAATGAAGGATATATGGGGAGTCCTGAGGATTTTTTTAAGGATTGTGGGTTCTCTTTGCAGCAGGTGGAGACAATGGCATTTGGATGCCGCCATTTTCTTTCTTTGAATCTCAATATAATGTGTTGAAGCTTTGATTTCATCCAAACTAAGATGGTTAGGGGATTGGAGGACAGGGTGAGGTTCCTATATTTTTTTTAGTTACAATCTGGACTACATGGTTAAGACAGGGTACTCCATGGTTTCCAATAAGGGGATGAAGTGCTCTCTTTCATGGAAGCTCAATGGCACTGACCCGAAGTTCGAGAATTAGTTCAGTTATGAGACTATTGATTTATAAGAGGTGGATATTTACTCCTAATTCCACATGAATAGCTTAGTGGAGAAGACTGGGGAGTCATATTTTGATGAATTTAGTGATGGTGGGTCAGTGAGTTGATGGATTATGTCTATGGTTTGAGGTTTTCAATATTCCACTTAAACATATTATAAAAATGGAAATAACATGCATTTAAACTATTTTGAATGAAAATTTACTATGAAAATATTTAATATGTATATTTATTTTCTACTTACTGAGTATATTTACATTATTAATTCACTATGTTGTCATTTACCATGTATATCAACATAATAAATTTTCAAATTTACTATGTTTTCATTGACTATGTAAATATATTTTTCTTTTACTATGTATATTATTAGTTAATTTACTCTATATATTATTAATTATTTTCGATTTAATAAGTTTTCATTTACTATATATATTTATTATTAATTATTATTAATAATTTTTCTATGTATATATATTATTAATTAATTTGTTTTACATATTTACATAATAAATTTATTATGTCATAAAATCCCCATTTTTTCATTTACTATGTATATTTATTTTCCATCTAATATTTATATTCACTAGAGTTTATATGGTAAATTAGAGATTGAGAGGTTGGGATATTTGGGTATTGATGATTGAAGCAATAGATTTTAGGGCTTGATCATGGCGTTTCCTCACGAAATCAGCTTGTACATGTTTTATGGAAAAGATCTATCTGCATCACTGGATAGGATAATTTCTAAAAAGTATGGGAATGGTAATAAACCATCTCTTTGAGATGGATCTTAGGGGTGTGATATTGATGTTAATCGGTTCCCTTTTGGTTACTTTAAGACCGAGATCTTGGAATCTTTTGTTTATAAGGAATATACAGCTTGGGTGGTGCCAATCAAGATGTTATTTTTGATAGTTTTAAGCTTGGTAAACATTTGAGTGTTATTAGAATCATACTACTCACAGTAATGAAACCATGGAAAATGGAATATTTAGTTCATCTCCTCTCAAAGGATCCAAATATTGGAGGTGTATCCCTATGGGGCACAAGTATTTCCATGTCATCTTTATATTATATGATTAAAAAGAATCCAACATGAGGTCTGAAATCCATCTCCCTAAAGATAGGTATGTGATAATACATGTTTTTGTTGAATTTTTTTTTGATAACAATTGATATAATTTCCCCACATTGAGATTTATTTTAAGATTTAATGGAAATTTTTGTTTTCATCTTGAAATTTAAAATTTCATGAAAATTATGTTTTTTCCCGATTAATTTTACATTAGTAATTTTTTCATAACATTTTTTGTGTTCTGAATTTTAATTTAAAAATTTTTGGTCATATTCTATATTGATTTCCCAACATTTTTCCTTTAGACCATTATTGATGGATAACAAGAATTTGGAGGGCTAAAAAAGGGCATTAATGCATTGATGGGTTGGTTTCGATAGATTAGACCTTTCATCACTATGTGGGCCATAAAATTTTTATAAATACATAGAATGGAATGAAATATTTCAAGTTGTTATAGAATTCAATTTATAAAATTTTATTCAACTGTATTAAAAGCTAATTCTTATTGGTACTTGGTTGAACAAGATGAAGTAAAATTTTGAGGCAAGATTCCATTTGTTCCCTTTTTAGAATTTGAAATACTAACCCTCAAAAACTCTAATTAAATGAGATTTTCACACTTTGGGAGAGTTTTTTATTGCTTCGGGAATTTGTGACCTAAAGTGATGGTTCCTTTTCACCCCAAAACATTTTGAAGAAGGAAAGCTTTGTGAAAGGATCTCTTCTAAGAAGACACTCCTCTCTCACTTCTACTTTTTGTTTATTTTCATTTGTGCTCGTGACCTTTTTTATTTAAGAAATATTTTATGTTATATGTTCCTCTATCTTTTGGTTCTTTGTGATGGAATATAAGAGTGATGATGAGATTAGGTATTTCCCTTTCAATGGGTTTATTATGAAAAACATCCCTATGATGATAACTCAAACCAGGGAAGAATGATCTTGTTCATAGTTGATCTAATCTCTACTCCTTTCAATTATTTATTTTTAATCCATTACAAAACTGTAACTTGAAAATTTTCATCAATTAATTGAGTTTGTATTTCTAAGGAACTTGATTGATTTTCATGTGACTGCGAGGTTGGAATTGTGTGAATCATGAGAGAAACTTCAGTATCCAAATCTAATCAACTTGGGAGAGAATAATATGGTTCAAGTAAAATCCCCAAACAAATTTAATTCCCATTTCTAATAGATTCTTTTCTAATTGTCTATTGACCATAAATTGTCTTTTGGATCACAATCACAGTAGGGTTCTACGATTTGATGTTCTGATGTAAACTTAGGGTTTATTTCATATAATATTTTTGGACATGTTAATTTTTATAGGGTTTGGGGGTTGAAAAGATTAGGGTATCACAATAAAATGGATTTTAAGTATATTGTATAATGATAATTAAATTTTTAAGGGGTATATTATATTGGTTATGTCTTCTCATATTAGTATTTTAACGAAATGGTGTCCTTTGATTTCTTTTTTTTTTGTGTTTTGTTTATTGTTCAAAAATTACTCCACCCCCCCCCCCAATTTTTTCCATTTTTCACTTCATTTATTTGTTATTTTTCCATACTATTATGGTTTATTTAATTCACTTCGTTCTTAAAATAATCACCCAAGTCAACCATTGTTTTGCACTTAGTAAAATCACAAATATTTTTGAGAGTATGTGCGACAACGCTCATCAAATTGGCATTGTTAACAGGGAGGAATGTGTTTTCTCCAATATATTTTAGATAAATTATTTCATTTTCATTATTATTTTGTTTCATATAATATTATACCACTTCTTTTCTCTTCTTCATTCCCCAAATATTCTTTTTTGGGCCATTAATTGAAACCCATTTTATGATATTGTGGTCACTTTTTTTAATTTTTTCTCTCTTATTAATGTAATGATCCAACCCTGATGTTCATTTTTAACTAAACCCCAAGGATGAAATAATATTTAAGTATTGAATTAGTAAATCTTTAAATGGATGAATTTTATAAATTCCCTTGTTTCATTGTTTCCATCATTTATATAACAGTGATAATGGTATCTCATCTAAAACAAAATCTAATTTTCAAATAATGGATGAAAACAATAAGAACATGAAAGAACCATTCTATACATGGATGAATTTGATGTTAATTATCAACCAAAAAACATTGTATATCAAACTCTTGAATCATACTTTGATCTAAAATCTAGGTTAATTCACTTTCTCACTAAATTTCATGGCCTCTCAAGTGAGGATCCAAATAGAAATCTAAAATAATTCCATATGGTTTGCTTAACCTATATACCAAGGAATGTATTTTGAAACCAAATCAAATTAAGGGAATTATCATTCTCATTTGACGGAACGGAAAAATATTGGATGTATTTCCTACAACATGAATATGTTACAGATTAGAATGTTTTGAAATGTATTTTCTTACTGAGATTCATTCTATAATCTGGAACTGTAAAAATTTGAAAGTAGATCTCTAAAATAAAGTAGGAATAAGGAGAGGAAATGTACGAGTACTCAGAGAGAATGAAGAAGATATATGAAATTTATCCACATCACTAAATTTTTGAGAAAATCCCTATATAACACTTATATATAGTTCTCACTCTCATGGAGAGGAGCATGGTGAATGCATAAAAAGAAGGAGCATTGGTTAACAAAACCTTTATAGATGTTCGAACATGGATTGACAAGATGACAGAAAACATACAACAATTTGGGGATCAATGTATACTGTCAATAAGGGGATTAAATAATGTAGGTTCATCTTCTCTTGAAAATCATTTAATTGATTCTGAGTTGGATGAATTAACAACTATGGTGAGACAAATATCCTTATCTCAAAAAACCCTTTCCACCCACTCCAATGAAGCTTTGTGGAATTTGTATTTAACTAGACCATCTAACAGATTGTTTCCCATAACTACAAGAGATAGAGGATTGGGTAGTAGTATTCCCAGGGAGACCATTTCATCAACAAGAATAAGAACCCCAATAAAATAATGATTCTTTAACACAAATATACAATTAAGGATGTAAATATCACTTAGATATGAGGTATGGCTATAGACAAAAACAAATGAATCATTTTCAATAGAACTTCCATCAACCTCCACCTTAGAAATAGGGTTTTCAAAAAACGTAAATGAGATATGAATCCCAAGAATCACCAACTCAAAAACAAGGTAGTCCTCGCCCAATGTTAAATTTTAACATTGATGATATTTTAAAAAAATTATTCTTAATCAACAGAATGTGATGAATAGTCTAGGTATGGAGTTGGAGAATCTAAATATGAAAATGAGCCATATTTCCACCACCCTCCATGAAATGGTAAATAATAACTCTGAAAACATTCCCTCCCAAACCACTAAAAATCTTCACGAGAATGTTAGTGATTTCACATAGAGAAGTGGGAATAAATTTGTCGATATAAGTTTTCCTAGCAGTCAACCATGTTTCACTTAACCAGAGGAGATCCCACCATCAACTATGGCCATCTAAAAAACAAATTAAAAAGATAAAGTTAAGAATAAAATAGATGATATTCCTCCTAAACCCCGTCCTTTTACAAATCGGGTTTCCCCAACCAAATAGATGGAAAAAGAGGAAATGTAGAAAGAGGTTTTGGACACATTCAAGTGCGTTGAAACAAACATTCCCCTACATGATTCCATTAAGAAAATACCATTGTATTCCAAATTCGAAAAAGAACATTGAACCAATCGAAGTGGTATCTTATGGAATAAGGGGATAAATCTTGGAAGGAATGTTTCATTACTCATTACACCAACTCAAGAAATACCAAAAATGTTCAAGAATCCAAAGATATTCACTATCCCATGAACTATAGGGGAGTTAAACTTTCCTAATTCTTTATCTTATTTGGTAGCTTCCATAAATTTTATTTATCACTGTGTTTTCTCATCCTTAAGGTTTTTTGGGTTGAATCCGATGAGAGTGATGGTGCAATTCAAAAATTGATCTATATCATATCCAACAGGAGTCCATAAGGATGTACTAGTTCCGCTAAGAGACATGATACTTCCTACATATTTCTACATGATTAATATAGAGGAAGAACAATTAAATTCTCATGTTCCCATTATCATAGGAAGACACTTCCTCAATACTACCAAAATTATTATACATGTCCATGAGGGTAAAATTTCCATAGAGTTTAGAGATTATGTTACTTGATTTAATGTTATGGAATCTATAAAGTACCAATCAGAGGACCATTCTACCTTTTTTATCTCCCATTTTGAAGCATCATGTATATGCCCCATTGATTTTGATTATCCAATGCTTAGAGATATTATGATTATTGGTTCTATTTTTATTTATAAGATAATTTCCACTTCCATTTCTAATGAACACATGTCTCCTGGATTTAATTTTCATGTGGATTCATATTTTGATTCTGAGAATGTTCTTTATGATTATGATATGGTTATTGAGTATGCTAATGAATTTTTTGAATTTTTTTATTGTGATGATGTACATTCTAAATAATGATGTTTAATATTAAAATATTTTAGTTCTTTTGATGTCTACATCCAGACATCACCCCCCACATTGGAACTCAATCCATTTCAACCAAATCTCAAATACTCATACTTGTTGAGAGGTGAGCGATTACCTATTATAATTGCTAACAACATCCCTTTAGAACATTATGAAAAGAATTTGAATCATTCAAGGTAGAACATTAGGGAATTTAAGTGGACCTTGGTTGACATATCATGTGTTAGCCCCTCCACTTTCATTCATAGGATTCATGGGGAAGATATGGATAAACTAGTAATGTAGCCACAAAGGCGACTTAATCCAACTTTTTTTGAAGTTTTTAAAAAAGAAGATAAGAAAATACTTGATCCAGGTATCATTTATCCCATTTTAGATTCCTAGTGGGTTAGTATTGTTTAGTTTGGGCCAAATAAAAGTGGTGTTTCTATTGTTAGAAATGAGAGAGAGGAGTTAGTTCCAATGAGGGTGCAAAACCATTGGTGTGTGTGTGTTTATTATAGGAAACAAAATCAATCCACTCAAAAGGACCATTTACCCTCCCATTAATTGGTCAAATGCTTGAGAGACTTGATGGAAGGACACAATATTATTTCTTGGATGGATTGTTTGGGTTATTTTTAGGTTCCTGTTACACTATATGATCAATAGAATACTACATTCACATTGAACATTCAATTGATTTTACAATTGAAGGATTCCACTTGGACTTTGAAATTCTCAAAGTATCTTCTAACTAAGTAGGAATATTATTTTTTGATTTTCATGATAATTTTATGAATGTATTTGGGGTTTATTTTACTATTTATGGTTCTTCATTTGTGAAATGTACTTTTAGTTTGGGAAAGGTGTTTCATCATTGTATTGAGATGAATATGGTTTTGAAATTTGAGAAATTTTATTTCATGGTAGATCATGAAATTGTACAAGGGAATGTAGTTTCAAAACATAGAATAAATTTTTATAGATACAAGGTTGATAATATTTCATCATTTCCATATCCTTCATATGTGTGTAATGTTAGATCATTCCTCGGGTACGTAGGATTTTATCGATGCTTTATTAGAGACTTCAGTAATATTAATCTTCCCTTGTCACAGTTACTTCAAAAGGATTCAGATTTTTTGTTTGATTATTCTTATAGGGTTTACTTTGAAGAGCTATAGAAAAGTCTCACCACACCCCTAATAATACAGTTCCACATGGTGGGTTCTCTCATTTGAGCTTATGTGTGATGCTTCAAACTTCTTAGTTAGAGTTGTCTTATCTTAGAGGGTGGAAGGATGGTCCCATGTGATTTCTTATGGGTCGATGAATTTGGATTTAGCCTAAAGAAATTACACCACAAAAAAATGTGTTTCTTTCTTTCATAATTACATTAGATAAATTACACTATAATTTATTTGGATCTAAAGTGATTGTTTTATCTGATCAGGCAGGTTTGAGGTGCCTCTTAAAGAATTCGGATGTGAATCCATGACATATTCTTAATATGCTCCTTCTTCAAAAGTTTGACATTGAGATAAGGGAGATGAAGGGGTCAGAGAACATGGTGACTAATCACTTGAGAAGGATCACTCACATTTGGGACATGATACCCCAAACTAGGGACCACTTTGGGATACTTTCCCCAAAGACAATCATTATGTTATCTCATGTATGCATCTTTCGTATGATGATTTAGTGAATTACTTGGTTACCTTTGAATTTTTTTGAAAACCTAATAAAACCCCAAAATGAAAAACTAAAGGTTTAATTTGGGTTTTATGTGGGGGATGATCCTTACCTATGGAACATTTTTAATGACCAAGTCAATATGAGATAGTTACCTAACCATACGTTTGAGCCTGATTTTCATTTATTTTATACACTTTCTTATGGTGGAAAATTGAAACCCCAAAGGATATATAGGAAATTATTGTACTCATAATTATATTGGTATACATCATTCCATTATGCTCATGTGTTTTCTAAGTCATGCTTACATTTCCAACACACTTGAAGCATTTCTTGGAGACATGAGATACCCCAACAACCTATATTATTCTTCGATATTTTTGATGCATGGAGAATTGATTTTATGGGTCCATTTATAAGATCATTTAGTTACATGTACATTCATGTAAATATTGATTATTTAAGAAAATGGGTGGAGGCCAAGGACACTATGACATATTATTCTCATGCTTTAGTGGATTTTGTCAAGGATCGAATTTTCTGAAGGGTTGTAGTACCAAAGGATATCATCAAGGACCAAAGGTCGCACTTTTCAAAACTAAATCTTGATTCCCTCCTTCAAAATTATGGGGTGACACATAAAACATAAGCACCATACCATCTCTAAACAAACAGTCATGCTGAAGTTTCTAATTTTGAGTTAAAATAGATATTGGAGAAAATGGTGCACCCAAATAAGTAGGATTGGAGAAAGTGCTTTGATGATGTGCTATGTTATTAGAAGATGAAATTAAAAACTCCCATTGGTATTTCCCCCTACCAGATCATTTTTGGGAAATAATTTCATCTTTTTGTGGAGGTTGAGCATCATGCATATTGGGATATAATGAAATGCAACATAGATTTAACCCAAGAAAGAGATTAAAAGATGCTATAATTTCAGGTTCTTGAGGCGATTAAATTATCATCATATAATAAATCAAGGCTCTACAATGAAGTATCAAAATAAACTCTTGATACAATGATCAAAAAACGGAGTTTCATGTATGATACAAAGTCCATCTATACATTTCATGATTGAAGCTGATGCGGGTAAGTTGCATTCCAAATGGTTGGGTCATTATGTTGTATCTCATGATTTACGTTATGGTGTAGTGGAGGTCACAAAAGAGGCTATAGGAAGGATATTTATAGTTAATGGACAGTGGTTGAGGATGTACTTTGAGAGATTCCCCACACATCCAATTAATGCCATCACACTGCACGATCCCATCATCACATGAAAACATCTAGCTATCCCTTACCTTCTCACATTTATTTTATTTATCCTAATTTTAATATTTTATCTCATCTTCATATTTTCATTTCATATATTCACATTCAAAATAATTTCACAATTTAAGTGTGGGGGAGGAGATGCCATATTGGGTAGATTTTTTAGGATTTTTCTTTTTGTGTTCTTCTTCCATCAATTGTTCTTTTTCCATAAATCAAAAAAAGAAAAAAACGAAAAATAAGAAGAATGGGAAAAAAGAAAAAACACTTTACATGGTCATTACATCCATGGAACCTATTGTGAATGCATGTTTTATTTTTCCAACCTCATGGAAATTATGTTAAGAATGGGAAATTTTTAATCATCGGTGGTTGATTTTAGTGAAAATGTAATTTGGTAAAAATGTTCTATTTAATTATGTCTTTATGAAGCCTTTGATATTTTAGCATCATTAATTGTGGGACTTTTGTGGGAAAATGGGTTCATTTAATCTATCCACACACTTCACACACAATCATGATCTGTGTGTTTTTATTACCCAATTGAAATTATAGCCAAGTTAAGTAGTCTTTTTCATATTATAACATGGTCTTTCGATACATTCATTTCTCTTCCGATCATCTTCATTATTATATCATATTAGCCTATGTATGTGTACTAGATAACTAATTATGTGAACTCTAAAAATTAATAATAATGTGGGAGTGAATAAATGTACAACATGTGGGGATATATAGGTCGGGAGATTAAGGTTTGACTTTTAGGAAAGCTTAATTGAGTGGCTTTAGAACATGATTTTGATGTATGTTGAATAGGTTTGGAGTAATAAAACTTGTTAAGAAGAAAAGTTTTACTTGACCTGAATATAATAAATAAATGTTGGAGATACAAGCTTGAAATGGTTGACACACACACACACATGAGGAATTTGTGCCATGATAGACTCATAATATGTTTCCACATGATTAGTGTAATTGATGTCACTATATTATATTTTAATAAAATTTATGAGACATTTACTTCTATATTTTTAGATATTGAATTATTTTGTTGTGATTCGTTCTATTCTCATATTGCCACCATGGATTGAGAAATTTCAACATGCATCATTTTATGGATTACATGGCATGTGTTTTTACACAGTAGTGAAAAAGGGTAACTATAGGGGATTTTATAAGACATGTTTTTTTGAATATTTTTTTATAATAATTTATATAATTTCCAACATTGGGATTTATTTGAAAATTTAATGGAAATTTTCTTTTTGAGATTAAAATTGAAAACTCAATGAAAATTTTATTTTACCATTTTATTTTACCTTTTTAATTTTTTTCAAAACATTTTCTTTGAACAAATTTTTTTTTGAAATTTTATGTAGGTATTATAAACTTATTTTCTAAATTTTTTATTTATATCATGCGAACTGGATCGCATATTTTGATGTTTGAAAATGGGTATTAATGTAGATATGGGCACTATTTGATAGATTGTGCCTTTCTTTACAATGCGGGCCATAACATTTTCATCATTAAATGAAATGTGATACACTTTTTCAATAGATTATGAAATTAAATTATATAAATTTTATTAAATTCTTTTAGAAGATAATTCAAGTGAAAACTTGGTTGAAATGTTGGCACAAGACGGAGTAAATTTTGGAGGCATAATTCTACATGTTCTCTTTTTGAAATTTGAAACCCTAACCCTCCCAAAATCTATGTAAATGTTATTTTCACTCTTCAGGAGGCTTTTTTCAAATCTTGGGGAAGGTTTTTCCAAACAAGGTGGTTCTATTTCACTTCCTAACCATTTTTAAGAATAAATTATTTGTGAAAGGATCTCTTCTAAGAAAGCACTCCTCTCGTGCATCTATTTTGTGTTTCTTTGATTTTGTGCTTATAACCTATATTTTTCTCCAATATAATTTCCATGTAATTATATTTTCCTCTTTTTATTTTTCTTCTTGGTTATTAAATAAAATAGTGTAGATGAGATTGGGTATTTCCCTTTTAATCTGTTTCTAATGAAAAATGTCACTATGATGGCAACTCCACCCATGGAATAGTGATTTGATTCGCAATCAATCTAATCCCTACTCCCATTATTTATTTATTTTGAAACCAGGAGAAAAATGTAATTAATAAATTTTGATCAGTTAATAGTGTTTGAATTTCTAGAGAACTCTATCGATTTTCACTTGACCACTAGGCCATATTTGTGTGAATCATGAGAGAGAAACTTCAATAACCAAATCTAATCATCTTAGGATAGAATTATAGGGTTCAAGTATAATCCGAAAATTTAATAATCATTTATATGTAGGATATGATTCCATAATTTTACATTGAACATAATTTTTATTTTAGATCACAAAGTAGGGTGCTATGATTGGAAGTCCTGAAGTTAACCTTGGGTTCATTTCTTCTAATATTTTTGGTTATGTGGATTTTTCCAGGGTTTGAGGGTTGAAAACATAAGAGGGTATCAATTAAATGGATTCTAATCATATGATACAATGATAAATTAATGGTGAAGGGTTATATTATATCGATTACATATTCTCATATTTTTGTTTTTAAAGAGATTGTGTCCTTGATTTCTTTTTTTTATGTTTTTTTATTGTACAATAAAATCACTCAACCAAACCCCGGATTTTATTTCCTTGTTTTTAATTCATTTATTTGTTCATTTTCAAGACTATTAGGTGTTTTTTAATTCACATCCCCCTTAATAGAATGTCCTAGGTTATCTACTGTGTTTCACTTAGTAAAATCACAACTATTTTTTAGAGCATGTGAGACAATGTTAATAAATATGATTTTCCTTCAACAATGGGATATTCACTTTAATCCTTTTACTCTTATAATTTCTCACGTTTAGGTTTTAATCATGTTTTTTTTTGTTTCAACTATGAATTTTGTATGATATTTCCTCAAGAGTAGGAATTCTAATTAAAATAGACTAGGAAACCGAGATTACTCGTTTTGGGAATTAAGATAGGATAATTATGGAGTTAAATTTTAGTTCCAACATAATTAAAAAGGTTGTTCTAACTACTCCTTGTGATGAAATCAATCATAGGATAGATTAATAATACTTCCCTCATTATACATTTCATTTCTTACTATTGGAAATTTTAAGGAGAATTTGTGTCAAAATATTGTTCTCTCTCATTTCTCTCTTTAGGTTCATGAAGTTGGTAATTGAAAGAAATTGAAAAAATAAAGGTTTAAGGCTTGCAAGGTTACGGAATTGGATTTGGAATTTTTTTATTAATGTTGGTTCTGGGAATGAAGGCTCTTCAACAGGTGTGTAGAGGGGGCTAGAAGGTATAAAGGGAGTTAGTAATTGTTCTGGTAATATTGGCATTGCTATACTGGCCACTCATTTGATGGAAAGAGTGGATCATGGGCATGGTTTTTCTGGTTTGGATTAAGCTGGGGTTGGAACTTCTCCAAGAGGGAATTGTTCAATGTTCATAGATGTTCAAATAAAAGTGTGTGTTGATCCTGTTATGATTCAACCTAACACTTTGGTAGAGCAGGATGATGTGGTCTGGAAGTAGGTCCTATTTGAAGTAGGGACCTATAGTGATTTTCATGGGGATGAAAATCAGATGTAAGTTGAGAGCGTGCAAGGATTTACTTAATAGGGAGTTAGGCATGATGGGGATAATGAAGGGTCCATTAGAAAAGATGTTTTATAGGACCCTATTGAGTAGGATCCTAACTTGGATTAGGATCCTTCAAAGTGGAAAGGTAGGAAGGGTAAGAGCAAGAGATGTAGATGCAAACTGAACAATATAAAGAGATAGTTTGTGAACTCATGGTCTCTGAGGTATCTCAACATCTAACTTTTTCTACCGTTGAGGATGATAAAATTTACATTAATAATTCACTTAACAATAATATAAATATTTTTTTATTTGGTGCCTTAGATAAAATTTCTATGTATTTTATAATTACCTGTATTCATTATTTTTAATATTAATCAACTTTTTATCAAATCACAATTGTTCTTCCATGAGACATAAAATGTGATAATGTCCTTAGAGTAACATTTGAAGTAAAAGATTATAGCAGTTCTCTAATATGATGTGAATCTAGAAGATTCATGATAGTATTCTTGAATATGTGATCTATTTCTAGATGATATAATTTTATGAGATGAAATTGATACAGGACATCAGGGGTGAAGACTCATAAGATTTGAGATACTTTATCACGGTGTATGCCCTAGGTAATTTTTAGAGGAGAAGATTATGAAAACATAACTCTCTAGTAGAAAATCCACATTTACATTTTTCATTAGATGTTTATATCTATAGATGTGTGCATTTTTCATTCGAATTTAAGATTATTATTTATCCATATCATGAGTGGTGCACATTGAAATTTTGATAAAAAACCATAATGCAATATGCTCACGGTGAAATGTGATATGCTGATTGTGTCAAGAGTGATATTTCATTAATGAATGATGCGAGAAAGGATTTTTCCCTTCTATTATTTTATGTAAATTTGTACCTCAATCCCTATGATGAGAATATAACTAAAAAAATCCATGGACATAGTGTTTTGTGGACACATTTATTTTCAGAAAGTCTAAAAAAGAGACACAGAGGACATAGGTTGATGATATTAATATGCAACCAACTTAACCCGAATGTCCCTAAGGCCTTCATTTTTTATTTATTTCTTTATAACCCCCCATCCATTGTGTCATTAACTTCTTTATTTATTGATTCCTTGATGTGTTTCTGGATGTTAACCTTGGATTTTATGTAGTTTCACCTAATTCCACCACGAAAGGGGCCTATAGGGTCACAAACTAAGTCTATCTGGAATCTTAGTTAAATTCTATTTTTAATTTAACATGTTAGACCAAATATTATTCCCTCTTTTTGGTTTAATAATTATTTGGGTTTCGCTTATAGTTATGGTTTAATCAAAATTTATTTGGAATAATAAATACATGAGTTAAATAGTAATATATATTTATTCGTAAGATTTAGTGAAAATAATATTTAATATATTTATCATATAATAATATAGTAATATATATTTATTAAATAAATACACATTATTAAAGGTTTAGTAAATACCGAAGAGGATAAACGGACCCAATTTAATGGACCAGTTGGAAATGATATATTAAATATCATTTAAGTAAATATTAATTTATTTATTTAATAAATAGTATTTATTTATCTGCAGGTATTGTGTATACTGGGAAAATGATAACATTATTTATATTTTTACTCGAAATGAGGTTGGCTAAGGTATAAGGAATGCGCTAAGAGGTTATGTTCCATTAAAACTATAACCTAGCAATATAAATTCTTTGTTATAACTCATTCCTGCTTTAGTTGATTGTTGTGCACAACAAAACTAAGAGATAATTCTATTAATCCCTATGATATAAACCACTTAAGAACATGATCATTAAGAAAATAACTAATCTTACTTTACTCTCCCAATCATGGGATAGAACATAAATAATTTTTCATATATAAAGATATTATTGTTGTGATCAATGGTGTATGACACAAGTGATCATGATCAATCATGTTAGCACCTGACAATTCTATGAAGATGACCCAAGATTGTAAACCATTTGTGGATGACATCTAGATAAATTCTACCCTAGGATCCTATGATACAACAACGGTATGTCGAGAGTAGTCAACTAGATCATCAATGAAAACAAAATTACCAAACAAAGTAATTGAAAATATATCTATAAATTAATTATAAATTTTATGTGATGATCATGCCTTCTTAGTTACAACATTAATATTATAATTAATCTATTATTAAATTTCATTAGTCATGACGCTCTTTTTCATGAACATCTCATAATACTCATTGATTATAATAAAACCCCAATTTGGTTATTCCCAACAGGTGCTTCCGCTGCATCCAAAACCTTTAAGTGGTATCAAAGAAGTCACATAATTAATTAATAATTATTTATTAATCATTGATTGATGATATTTGTTTACAATTATTTTTTATTTCAGTTTTATTCATTCTTAATTTCAAACATCAAAATATTCTCTTTTATTTCTCCATTATCGCTCATATAACCAATAAGAAGGTTTAATCAACAAAAATAAAATTTGAATACCCCATGATGAGGTTTTAAACATTTTGGCTAGATAACACAAGAAAATATTGCATATAGCCTATTGGTATACATCATGTACCCATGTAAAATTCGCTAGAATTAACCATGATAAATTCTAGTCATCATGCAATAACTACATGTAGTGAGAATTAAATGTTGATCATGTGTTTACTAGGATAGGTTGGCACATAGTTTTCCAAACTACACAATTTATATCCCAATTACATGATGTGTAGTCCATGTATTTTTGTGACGAAAAAACCTAGGTTCCAAGCCATGTTATGAATTTATTACATGACATCAGGACTGCCAAACTATTCAAAATTGAGGATACATAATGTGTAATAGGAGTAAAGTCATTGTACCCCATACACATATGTGTCCAATAAATATTTCACACCAATAAGCCTGTGTTATAAAAATGGGTAGAAGAGATTAAACTCCGTATAGCCCATGTAGCCATAGGGTAATTTACCATACCTCATGTGATTAATTTAACAAAAAGAGAAAAATTAATTACACAATTGATTGTATTTACATGTGTTCCACTTGTCATTTATCGATAGTACACTCCAAAAGATTATGAATTATACATTAAATTAATTTTCATATTAATTTATGAACTATAATATATGCAAGGTCCTTACTTATTGTGCACTATGTGTGCATTAATAGCATCATATCCTAGATAATTTACATATAAACATGCATCATTTATTGATAATTGAAACTTTCTAATTACATGCCACAAAATGTATGTTGGATTTCATGTTAATAAATAGTACAAGAACATGTCATGTTTTTTGGATGGGTACAAGTCATTTTTTTAAGTACACAAGTGTGATTTATTAGTTTTACATAAAATTAATTAATTTAATGTGTTCACAATAATAGATGACGTGAATTTTCAGAAAATTTTGGATGGAATTAAGATAAATTGAATTAATTGATTTATTGTATAATTAATTGGATTAATTCAATTAATATTACCTTAATTGAAGAACTAATTTATAGTAATACTATATAGATTGAAAATGTATATTCATTTCATGTATGTGGGTGGTCATGAGCTTAGACTAGACCCATGTATGTGGTTAGTTTCCTTTTAATATATTAATATAATTAAATTTATTTGATGTCTTGTGTGTCACCCCCCTCTCATTATGTAAGGGTCTGCGTGCCTATGGACTCTTTTATGTAAATCCCATAAACCAATACTTTAGAACCCCTCACATGTGTGTGTGTGTAAATCTTATGTAATGAATGGATCTCACAATAGAGTGGAGATGATTTATGTTTGGAGCTAAGGGTAAACCAAACTATAAGATACATAGGAGGATAGGTGGAATGTTGTGACATGAACCAATATATGCTTAAAGGTGTTTCCTCGTATGTTTGAGAGTTAGTTTATCACTTGTAAGATAAACTAACCATTAAAAAGATCGTGATAATGCCACTTTTATTATTTTATTTACTTAAAGTAGCATGGTTAATTTTTTTTATGGATAATTTTCCTCAATCACATAGATCTATGAATTAAAAATCATGCAAGATGAAATTAAAATAAATTTGATAATACATAAATTTCATCTTAAACATGTTTAATCACTAAAGTAATGTCCACTTAATATTATCAAAAATGTAATGAGATAAAATGATCAATTTACAAATGAAGATTAAAAATCCCTCAAATTAATATATTATGTTGGTATAGACTTCCACTATATAAGTTAAAATTGAACCATAGTTTAAAGTTCTCGACAGACCAAAGTCAAGGATCATTGAATTATCAGGGAATTTTATCTTGATTTTTGATTTGATTTGACTTAGTTTACCTAAAGGGTTTATTTCCAAGGAAGTAATTATTTTAATTGACTAACAATAGTTTAGGAAATCCATATCCATGATTTTCGGAATGAAAAGTATACTCGACAGATCAAGGAACTATGAACTATTTTAGCTGGAAAGTTATGCCTACCTAAAACCCCTCAAATAACTTTTCAGGACATATTATGGTTTATGATAAGGGAATTATGGATAATTTCCACTATAATATCCATGTGATGAGGAATTCCAAAACTAGGGGTGAGGTCTATTATGTTTTGATAAAATATTGGGTGATTAATAAATTGAAAATTTATTATCTAATTTTGTAATCCAGATAAAGCCCTAATATTTTTCTCTTCCTTAAATTACAGACAAGGGAATCCACATCAATTTGACTATATCACTATGATCCACACTAAAGAAATATAAACTTATCACCAAGTCAAATTTCTAGGAATTTTATAAGAACTTGTACATTATACTATTCTTTGAATGGAAATTATATGTTATGGAAACTCCAGTTCTTGAGTCGGTTTCTAAAGAGAATGGTGAGGAAGAAATATATCTCTACAAGAAACATGTGGAAAATTCCACAAATTTCTAATTGCAGAAATTTCCAATGTTTCATGCTATCATCCATGTCCAGTTATATTCTAAAGAAACATTAGGATTTGGATTCTTATATCATCATGTCTCGCCATCATGATCTTTATTAAGATAATGTGTGACTATAGATAGATGAGTTCTCTAATAAACTATTTATTTTTAATCTTGGAGAGTTGGCACCGACTGGTATACATGTAGTAATATGATTATCTACATAGAACATTTATACATCTTGGGCTTTAAGATCTCTTAGGAGTTTTTCATAGATATCATTCTACCCTTACCGCCTAAGTGCTTCACTGGTTTCATTATGAATTATAATATGATTAATATTAATAAGTCTCTTTCAGAACTTCTTCCTCTAATTTTTCATGATAATAAAGACATGAGGCAAGAAAACCTTGTAGCCCTTATAGTAAACAGGACAAAGAAAAACAATGAAAAAGGACCCAAGATACATTCCGAGTTCAAGGATCCTGATCACCATCCTTCTAATAAAAAAATATTCAATGATAAGGAAAGGAATAAAAAATATTATTTTTTATCTATAATGGTACACCATTGGAATAAGAACATAACCTAGTTAAATAAGCAAGGGGAAGATTCAAGTGAATTTGTTATTGAGTGGAATCTTTCTATATCTACACATTGATAATTAGATATAGCTTTTGGTGCTCACATTTGTATCCAAATGTAGGAACCAAGTAGATTCTGGAAGATTTCCAAAGGAGAGGTTGATTATAGAGTATCCAAGAGAGTATGAATTGCTACTTTTCTTATAGGATATCACAACCTACCATTTCCAATATGGATGGTTTTACTTTTAAAATATTTTTATTATGTATCAAATATTATAAAGAAAATAATTTTTGTATCCTCTTTAGATACAAATTCTATTATTTTCATGTTTGAAAATAAGATCTGTTAATTTTAAAAATACAACATATGTTATGGTATGACACATTTAAATAATGGTCTTTATGTATTAATTTATAAGAACTAGGAATTGGAAATTGATAGCAAATCAAGTTTACATGACTCATTTTACACCCTGCTGTAGAATCACCATCTTTCTCACATAATTGAGAAATGTCTGACAAAGCACTATGAAGAGGGTTATATAGACTCTTTTGATCTAAAATGACTTTAATGATTCCATTCTTGTTTATAAAGAAGGATGGGCAATCCACCATTTTGTGGACATGGTGAAAGGGCCATAAAAATTTATAATTGGTACATACTAATGTGTATATACCTCTTCTAGTTAAATTTTTAGGTGAGTATTCTTACTTCATAACTTTTACTAATTATTTGAGTAGATATGGTAATGTCTGCTTGATGACTTATAAGTACAATTCCTTTGATAAATTCCAAAAAATCCAGAATGCAGTAGAAAATAAACTTGGTAAGTAGATAAATAAACACAAATCTAATTGAGTATGTTAATATCTTAACCAGGAGTTTATAAAATTTCAATATAAGGCATAGATTATATCTCAAATCACTACACTTTATACACAACCATGGAATGGTTTCAATGATATGTGAAACCACACCTTTCATGGCATGGTTTTATTGATGACGATTCATACAAAGCATCCATTATACTTTGGGGGTTATGCATTATAAATTGTGGCATATACACTTAATTGTGTTCTAACTAAAGTGGAAAACAGTATTCTCTTTGAGTTATGGAGGGGACAGAAACTCATTTTGTTATATATTCATGCATGGCATTGTGAATCATTTATTAAGGCGACCTCTTTAAACCAACTAGAACCTAGAGTCACGAAGTATATCATTATAGGATATATCATAGAAACTAATATATATTTACTATATAACTCCATTGAAAAGATGGTAGTCATTACAAGACATGCCATTTCTATTTAATGGGAGCACATCCTTAAGAAGGGTAGTGGGAGTAATAATGAGTTTGATGAAGTTGATGATCAAGATACAAAAAAATTGGTATAAGAATAGGTTACATGGTTCCTTGTGAAAGATATCATTCCAAAAACAAAAGTACTTCATAGGATCACTAGAGTGATTAGAGAACTTTAAATATATGGTTTTCTAGTCGTCGAGGATGGTGACTCATTATTGGAAGAAAATAATTACCACATTTTTTACAAGGAGGTAGTAGAAATATAAGAATTTAAAGATAGTAAGAATCCATGAATTATGAAATGGATTCCATGTATCAAAACTATGTCCAGGTTTTGGTGATGAACAAACTGGGGGAACTAGAAACGTCAACCAACATGGTCTGCCACAAGGTAAAGTAAAAAAACAAAGAGGAAGAAACATGTCTCATAATAATACTGAAAAAGGAAAATCACAAGGGTATAATACGGAAGCAACAAGAAAATATCCATGAGACATACAAAGTCAATCCAAACAGGCCTAACCAAATAGATAAAACATGAAAAGTCTAAACAACTCCTTGTGTGACAATCCTTTATCACCAAACCATACTTCTTTGAAGAGGATGATAGCAATATAAACTGTCATCATACGAAATGTTCTTCCCTTTACCAAAGTCCAACAAAACAACATCTAAAACCACCCAAATACAAAAGTAGGGTGTGATCCCAAAGCCTAGTATAATACCACAAAAGAATCTATAGAAATTATAATATTAAGAATACATTAGGTTTATATTTAAAACAAATACAGTTTACAATTAATTTTCATAAAGTAAAATAATTTTATAAAAAACATACTTTTGGTTTTCATAAGACATTCCATATTCAATAAATCCATGAATATTTCAAGAAACTAGGTAGAAAACTATGTAGATACCATAATATCATATGAGAAAATAATCATGAAATAAACCATCATGTGAGAAAAAATATATAATAAAAATCACACCATTTCTGACCTAACCTGTGGGTATATATGCTAAACATTAAAGAAAATCCCCAATCTAGGCCTAAGGTGTATCTAATCAATATAATGTATAGTGTTATTACACACAATAAAGTGAAATAAAACCTCTTGTGGAAATACGTACATAAAGAGTAACAAGTATATTACCAATGCACCCTAGGTTACCCAATTTGATAAGTCTGTCAAAATCCATTTCAAAATCAAAACTAACATTTAATTCATTTAATAAAATACTCTGTGTACACAAAATAATTTTTAAAGAAAATCCCTTTAAAAGATTTTATCTTTTTAAAAAAAATACATTATAATGTCAAATCAATAAATTTAAATGAAAAACCTAATGGAATTGACAAGAACATAAGGTAGTTCATGAATGATAACCACTTAAATAGATACACCTACCTCAAGAATGGAGGAAACCTAATAACCTATGATGAAGGAGATTGAAAAAAACAGATCGGCCGCTAAATGAAAATACACAAGGAAAAACTACCAAGTATTGATCAAGATTACATATTATTTATTAGACCATAGAAAAAAATACTATATACACACCACTTCCAAACTAAGATTAGAAAGAGAAACATGGGTAAAAAGATCACATGTACCTGAAGGAATAAAACCCACTACACAAGAAATCAATCACTTCAAGAAAATAGATCTATAGGAGTAAGAAAGATCCAAAAAAAACCTAGAAGATACTAGGGGTTAAGGGATATAGATTCAACATTATAACTGAAGGGACTTAAGCAAGAAATGAATAAAACCAACTAGGTTGAAGGATTTAGGGTGTAAATATCATTCATTTTCTTTAAATTTCCCATTACTCATATACACTGAAAAATATGTCACCTGGGATTAAATTATCTTGAGTCATGATTTTACATCATAATAATGGTTTTTACAGTGTAAAATAATTTTACAGTATAAAATGTCTTATCGCCAAAATAGTTTCCACAACTTTTTCCCAGTGTTGAACATATACCATAATCCAGACATGTATAATGTAAATATCTCTTATAGAAAATACCAAATATGTACCCCTATAAGAAACTCCTAGCAATATCCCAATGCCCTCCAAGTCCTTTAATATATTTATACATAGACTCTATTAAATAGAAAAAACATACATCCCCAAATTTAGTTCATTTCCCCCGATAAATTCTCTCTATATCTATTAGGTCTGAAATAGACCCAATAAAAAACAGAGTAAGGACCACTGTCAAGAAATACTTGATGGAAGGTTACAAATTGTTACAATCTCCCCACAATAAACACTTTATATCCCTAAAAAGTCCCCAAAATCCTAAACTTGAAAATTTGTAAGGCCACTAATACCTTATAAAAAATTCATGCTCCCACATCTCATATTAACCTATCCACACTACCAAAATACATAGAAGAAGTGAATTATTTTAATGCATAGTACTGTATCTCAATGATCTATAATCTGAACTGGTGGCTCAACCAAAGTGGTTTCAGGATCAAGATCATCATCCTCCCACTCAATCACATGGGAAGGATCTGGTAGATACCTCATCATCTGGGAAACATTAAACATGTAAGGGATGAAATTCAAATGAGATGGTATGTTCAATCAACATGCTACCTTTCCAAGATGCTCCACAAGCTCAAAGGGACCAACAAACCTTGATGTTAACTTACTCGGCCTACCCAATCGATGGTGTCCCATGCATGGTTAAAATTTGAGAAAAACATGATCACCAACCACAAACTCTAGAACCTAATGATGATGGTTTGTGTATGATTTTTGATGACTCTATTCCATTTCCAATCTTTTCCAGATCAACAACACATTTTATATTTTTTGTGAATATGAATTGACCCAATAAAGGACAACTCTCCCAACATTACCCAGTACAAGGGAGATCTAAATTAACTCTCATAAAAATTCTAAAAGGGATCTATATTAATTAAGGTTTGATAACTATTTTTATGAGAAAAATCGACCATAGGAAAATGAATTTCCAAACAACTAAGGTAATCAAGAACACATTCCTAGAGCATATCCTCAAGAATTTGGATATCCCTCTATATTTTTTCATTCATTTTCAAATGATAAGTCATGCTCATTTTCAACTAAATTCTAATTTACTCTTGAAAAACATTATAAAACATGAATGTGAACATAGGTTACCTATCAAAAACAATTGTAGAGGGAACACAGTGATGCCTCACATCCTCTCGGACATATATGTCCCTAATCTGTTCCACTTTCATTGTCTCTTTAATAGCGAGGAAATGCACTGATTACATGATTCGATCAATGATAACCCAAATAGAATTCTTCCCACTGGGATTCAATGGTAAACCAATAATGAACTTTATGGAAATATCATCCCATTTCTATACCAGATTGGATAACGGATGTAGCAAATGAGAAGGTCTCTAATGCTTCAATTTAATTCTATGAAACATAATACATCATGATAAAAAATATGTAATCAGCCACCTCATCCCAGAACACTAATATCAATGTTTAAATTCATGATAAACCTTGGTGTTACTAGTTTATATGAATAAAAAATAATTTTTTCCAATATCCAATATCTCATGCCTTAGAGAAAAAGGAACAAACAACATTCTATAGAATAAAAAATCATCACTAGGAGACCAAGACCTCTCACCCTCAGTCTCCCCACAATTTATAATTTCACTATATTATTATCACTTAGTGTTAGGTACTTGATGGAGTCAAACCCACTCATAAAATGATGAGTTTGCCTTTGTCAAATCCAAACACACCTACCCCCTAGCTTCTTCCTCTCTCAATCTCATCTCAGTAAACTAATGCATCATTGACCACTATTCCACTAATTCCTTCACTTATTCTATTGGTAATTACATACACACCACATCAGTGACCACATTTCATTTCCAAGGAGTACGATAAATATCAAAAACAAAATTCTAAAGATATTTAACCTAACATATTTGTTGCAAGTTCATATTCCTCTAATGAAAAATATACTTTAGGATTTTCATATCAGAATATACTGTAAACCACTTCCCAAAGAGGTAGTGACATGGAAATTTGAGTTCATGCATAATTATAAATTAAATTCATCAATATTGTAGTCCTTATCATGAGGAAATAACTGGTGAGTGTCGTAGGCCACCACATATTTCCCCTATATCAAAACACTCCCCAGACCCATTCCTAAAACATCACAAAAAAATTCATAACCCAAACCTAGTTTCGGAAGAATCTAAACTGGATCCAAATTTATCCACACATTTATTTCCTCAAAATGTCACTAAAATTTTCCATTCCACTAAAAAATCACACTCTAATAGATTAAATTTAGCATCAAAGATGCAATATTGGAGAATTCATGAATGAACCACCAGTAATAACCAACCAACCACAATAAGCTTTAGATCTAAAACACATTTATTGGACTATACTAGTAAATAACTACCTATACCTTTTCATGATTTACTGAGTTTCCCCACTCTGATATAACATACCCCAAAACCTTTACTTCTTGAATCTAAAACTCACATTTGGAAAGCTTACCACAAAATCGATGTTCCCTCAAGGTTCTAAGAATGATATCCAAATGGTCCATGTGATCCTCTTCTGTCTTGGAGTAAACCAAAATATCATCTACAAACCTAACAAAAAAAAGAATCCAAGAACTGATGAAAGAACCCATTCATCAACACCATAAATATTGTAAAAGATTCAATGAGACGAAATGGGATAATTAGTAACTCAAAATTCCCATATTGGATTTTAAATTCTATCTTAGGTATATACTCTTCTTGGACTCTCAACTGGTGGTACCTTGATCAAAGTTCAATCTTTGAAAACCAATTAGGCCCTCTATTCTGAATGGCCCGAAGGCCTTCGTTTTTATTGATTTTTGATAACCCCCCTTTCAAGGGATGAGGTGGAACCATTACCAAGCCCGTAGGCTCAGAGATTACTTGGCCCGTAGGCTTAGGAGATTACATGACCCGAAGGTCTTAGGGAATTCAACTGGACTATCTACAAGTAATTGCACATCCCCATCATCTGCATCGTGATAGTAGCTCTCCACCTTCGCATGACCGTCTGGCTCGACTTCCCATGAAATCATAGGCTGGTACCGATGGAATAGCCATACCCTCTCATTCTGAAAATCCATTTGGCTCTACTCTGGTGAGTGCACCTACTCTGAATCCTCTTCTAGGGATGCTCCTTTTTTGTATTCTGTCTGGGGAAACTACATGTGGCCCAAAGGTCTTGAGGTGGCCCAAAGGCCTGAGTAGCCCAAAATCCTTAAGGACTCCAAGCCCAAACTGGCAGCCCAAGGTGAATAGTTCCAGCTGCTACAGTGCCGAACAGTACCTGTTATAGTAACTGCTACATTGCCTACTACAATGCCCGCACAGTGTACATTTCTGATATAGTACCCACACAGTGTACAGTTCTGCTGTAGTACCCTCTAAGATAATCAAAGACATCACTAATCTTGGGTAAAGGATATTTATTCTTGACAGCAACAATATTTAACATTTGATGATCAATAAAAAGTCTGAGGATATGATTAGCCATCATAGAAAAGAGGACAGGCATAGCCCATGGAGACATGGTAGGATGAATAAATCCTTTCTCCTTGAGGTCCAAAAGTTAAATCTTATGTACTACCAAATCATTAGGTTCCATATGATAAGAAGACATAAAAATAGGCCTCGTACTAGGAAGCATCTCAATAATAAACTCAGCCTCTCTCTATGGAAGTAAACTAGAAAAAACATCTGGAAATACCTCGGGGTACGTACAAACCACCATTAGATGTGGAATTCTTAAACAGGGATCGATTATATCATTAAAAATATCTAAAAACTAACATGGGATCACCCCAATATTAGGAATAATAGACCCCACTCTCCCAAACCAAGAATCCCACTCACCCTAAAATACAGGAGTGATTCTATCGAGAAATAAAAACTAAACTCGATGCTGAAAACAATTTATTTGGACATTAACACTATTCATCTAATCCTTTCCAAAAATATGGCGAACGATATCTAGATCGATCACTATGAAGTCCTGCTCCACCTCAAGATCAGTTATTGTCACTCAACATGTATAACATTTGAAATATTGTTCAGACCTATTTCCTAAAGGCCTGGAATGATCCAAAAATAATGTAATAATATCTGAACACAAGCCCAACCTATCAACTAACTATTATGTTATAAATTAATGACTTCCACCCATGTCAAACAAATCTTTCACCATAGAATATGAAATAAACACCGTAACTCTAACAGTAGATGGCCTTGGTTTAGATTCCTTTAGTGTATACTCCACTTCATAAATACATCTAGTTTTAGATATTCCCTTATCTTTCTTAGCCACGTGAACATCCCCTTCAGCTAGAGGATAAGTCCCAAAAAAATTTTAAGAATCATTACAAACCTAAAAACCCTTGGTGAGAGTGGATCCAACGTTACTACCTTGAGACATCCTTTCATAAAAATTCCAGAGATTGAATGATTTTACACAACAGTTAAAAGTCTTGGGAGCCTGTATATAATTAGTCTTAGTATGAACATGCCTTCTATACAGATATAAAGCAACCTAATGTTTCCTTTATGGAGTCCCCAAAACTAGTCCTAAAGAAAACTAGCTTCCTTTTTGGTTTCATTTCTAGCTAGAAGATACACCCTGGCTGATGAAGGTACTAACTGAAGCTCCACCCAAACATGTTTTTCCAACTATGTCATCCTCTTCCCAATCTACCATATCAACTACCTCCAAAAAACTTTTAAGGCATATAAGAATCATCAATGCCGATTATGATACATAAAAACTAACTCAAACTTCTGAGCCTTTAGATAATCATTAGTGACTAGATTGTCACGACTCATCCCAATGGGTCCCATGCTGCAACTCCCCAAGCCCGCCTCCAATAGGCCAGGGGCTGGTGACTAGCACTGAGTTGGAATATAACTAACATGGGAGGCATTGCTTATAAACATGTACACACACACACACATCTCCAATCCCATAAAGCTGAAAATTAAAAACTACTAAAAAAGGAAATGCATGCATACACTCAAATCCCAACCAACAGATTACAACAGGAAAGTAAAGTACAGTAATGTGAAACCCTGGGCCAAAAGTACAATCCCACCATAAGAAAGTCTGCAACAAAGTCCAACCTATAAAGAAAGGTACTGGGACTGCAATCTGTAGCCGTAGGAACACACCTCGTCCTGCCTGATTGTAACACCCTGAGATTTTATGAAAAATATTCTTTTAATTTCATTAATGTATTGTGTTGTATGCTACACCAAGATTACCTTGCGCTATATGCAACACCGTATTAGCTTGCAGTATACGCAACACTATTCTTGGATCGTGTTACACACAATTTTGATAATAGTTAATCTACGCAACATTGAGTATATATATATATATATATATATATATATATATATATTCAATCTATAAATGAAATATGGTTGGATTATGTTATACGAAACAACGAAGGATTCTTTCACAGCACGTAACCCTGACTTGGCTTGCATTACACGCAATCGTGACCTTCCTCGATAGCGTGTGTTGTACGCAATACCGGGATTTACTAAACAATGATATATTATTATAATATTGTTATGAACTAGCCGTTATGAATAGTGTTAACTAAATTTTGAATTTTATAACATTATTATTCATCTTACAGATTTTCTAGAACATGGTATAAGAACAAAATAATTTTTTCGGGTAAAATAAGTATTTTTCAAAAAAATACAGTTTTGCAACCTTTTGATGGCGCACCCAATTTAAATCTAGTTTTTGACATGTTTATAAGTTACATTTGACAAAATAAAATTATTATTTGGAATCATGAAATAATAATTTACTTTGGATAAATTTTTCATTTTATTCTGGTGACTTTCATATTTTAATGAATAGTAAAAACACGCTATATTTTAATTAAAAAACAACTTTTTTCATCGTCATATCTTATGTGGTTAAATTATAATATTGAATGGTTTTAAAGTATAAATAGGATATATTTTTACCATTTAATATAATGTATTTCATTAGCATTGATTTTACCTTGAATTCGTAGGTTAAATCAATTCAATCTTTTGCAATGTTTTAAAGAAAACCCCGTTTTCTTTCGACAACGGGATTAATTTTAATTTAATTTCTGCATCTTTTGTGTATTGAATTTGGAAAAATGGATTCAATATTTGTAATCAGTGGGTCCAAATTATGTTAATAAGCTACTTTTTATTTTTGCGCATTGTGAATAGTAACTACGGTAAATTTTATTTACTATAGTTGAAGATAAATTGGGTAATTAAGGGTAAATATAAGATTATAAAATTACCATAACACTTGGAAAAATCATATTGTATGGCTAAAAGTAGACCCATATAACCTAAGGGTCGGATTAGATTCATTTAATGGACTTTTGTCCATGAAAGTAATTTAATTATTATTAAAACCAAAGAATGTGACAACATGTCACTTTCTTAAATCTTATAAGTATAGTAATTTTAATTTAGTGAAAACCTTCATGAAACTTCGAAAATGAATAGTCTCCAGAAATATAATAAAATTATCTACATCATAGGAATTTATTTATAATTTTTATGGATTAAATAATTATCATTTATTATGACACAAAGATGATGTAGAAATTGTCTTATAAATGAAATATTGACATAATTGATGTTATAAATGCCAAAATAAATGTAATTTGAAACTTTTTATGACATACAATAATTTTCTAGGTTTTTATGACATGTTATTGTTGATTTAAGTAACTTGGTTCGAACTTATCATTCTATTATGAATTTCATAAAAATCATGTACCAAATAGTGTCAAAATTGACATAAATTAGTTTTTAAAACAAATATTATATTATTAATTGTTATTTAATTCATAAAAATATAATTTTCGACCAAATGACTTAGATAATGATAGATATATTAATAATAAACAACTTGGGGTTCGTTTGTCTTGTTATGGTAAGTTTATTAACCATATAGTGTAAGAAAACAAAAAGACACGGTAAAAGTTAAATTATTTAACTTAGAGTTAAATCTAATTGATAAGGTTAAAATAATAACCTAAACTTGTCTAAATCCTATTTTATGAAATGATTTAGACCCATACCCACTTTATCTTCGAAATAAGACCCTTTGGAACCATTATAAACCGAATTTTACCTTAATATAAAATAATATTTTGAGATTTTCCTAAGGTGCCCCTATCCTCCCTTATAAAAGGGCACCTCCTCCCTCTCCTCCTCACACCAATTTGAGCATTCAAGATAGTCCAAACCCCACCAAAATCTCTTCTAAACCTCCCTAGTATAATCTTAGAGGTCCTGGTCTTCTTCAAAGACCATCCTTAGTTCTTTAAGTGGAGGTTAAGTGAAGGCGCGTCAAAAAGAGGTAATATCCATTACCGATCTTTTTCAATTTCTTTCTTCTTCAACTTCTTCTTCTTTAGTTTTTTCATGATAAAGTAATAACATCAGTATTTATTATATACTGATATGTTATTATAAATATTAAACAACTCTAATTAACCTTCTATCCATCCTACGGAAAAAGGGAATCACTGCTCGTGCGTACGTACGAAATACTGTCTCCACGCCGTGGTGTAATCTATTTTCCGCCACCACCTTAATTGTATGGGTATAACGGTGTAATGAGTAACTATATATGATTATTATAAATTGATATTGATACTGAAATAGTATACATACACTTCAACACAATTCCACGACCATGGGAACGATATCATCGCTCGTGCATATGTACGGACTACCGTCTCCACGACGCGATGAGATTCATTCTCCACATTAACCATTCATGAATGATTATAAAGTATATATAATGAATAATAATGAAATATATGACATGTTAAATCTACTGGATTTATTTATATATATATATATGTATGTCATCTGCTGACTTCCATTCAAGACAATAAGGAAAGGAAAACAGCGTTCATGCGTACGTACGGACTACCGTCTCCATGAACGGTGTGTTTCATTTCATTTATCTATCTATTATATATATATACTGAATATATATGATATATAAATCATGTTTTATATTCTAGAAGTAAGTAAATCATGACATAAGTAATAATAATGTCAAGAACAACAAGTCCAAACACCTACGATAAATAAAACGATTTTACCCAAAACACTTCTTTAACATGGAATTTACAAAAGAACGGGTAATATAATGTCATAAGTGAACCATATATGATATCATAACAATGAATATGATTCTTTAATAAGTTAATGACATTATTTAAATAATTATACAGGAGGTTCGGATACGTACAAAGCATATCGGACATAAGGTAAGGGAAATATCACAATCTCATTTTTATCCGAGATTGTTTATACTTTGGCATTTACTGGGGTGTATTTTATAATCCACATCCAGGTTTCCTCAATATGTAATATTATTTCCATTCACCTAAAATTGTTTAAATCTTATTTTACACTTTGGTGAGTTTTTAGTAAAAGATATGAAAGGAATCTTTTGTCGTTTTTCGTACGAGGTACTTTTTTGACTTTTCCGACAAAAGTACGAAGAATGTTTTTTTAACTTATACGGCATGAATGGATTTTTAAAACATTATTTCCAAGAAGCTTCCTTTACAAGTTTTCAAGTTTATTTTTAATCAACTTCTTTTAGTTTAAAATTGTATGACATATTAGGAAAGGAAAAATATTTTTGAAGTTGAAAGGACATTTTCCTCAAGAATGGAGTTCAAGTGTTTTATCAAAATTATTTTCCATTTAAGATAATAAAGGGTTCTGTTTCTATCCCTATTGTTACATTGATTTGATAATGTTGTGATGGAATTATTTTTATGAATTCATTTATCTAATATGAATTGTTTTATGATGTCATGATGTTTAAGAATCCCATTTTTATTACATGGGTTATGCAATGATGTATGATTTATGTTTTTGTGGCACACATAAGAATGATATCATTATGAGATGGGTGGGACCTATATCTCCCTCCAATTCATTGGGTAAAGATTTTATATCTCATGAGATAGAAATGGCTGGAACGGTAGGTTATACCGGTTCAGTGAAACAGGACTGAAACGAGGGTGACTCTGTTCAGAAATGGACTTTGTCCACTAAGATAGTCTTGGCAATGAGTCTTGACTAATAAGAAATGATTCTCAATGATTATGTGTGTATGCCACAAAGTTTCATGTTTTAAGTTATGATTATTGGGATTACATTTCACTTCTATGATTTATCCCATGTTATTATATTATGATCTCTTTTGCAGGTTAAGATTTCCAAAATTTATGTTCTTATGTATATGATGTGATTGATATTACTTTTGTTTACCCTTAGTGAGAATTTTAGCTCACCCTTTTGTATGTTTTATTTTCCCCAGGATATAAAGAAAGGTTTTAGGTAAGAAAAAAAAGGGGGAAGATCTTTATGGGAGATGTTGAAGATCATTCACCATGATTACAAGATTACGTTCCGAGTTTCCAAAGACACTATACTATTACGGTCCTTGTGTATGTGTTTTTATTATGTACTAAATATTCCGCAAAAGTAATGTAATGTAAATGTATGTCAATCTTTGGGTCTCTACAGTTGGTATCAGAGGAAATGTTTATTCAACCTTTGGAAACTAGGATGCGAAAACGTTAGTGAGATCCCTAGAGATATTTCTAAGGTATGTCTAGGGATGTCCTTAAGGATAAGTATCTGTATAGGATATGGTCCTATAACTACGGTAACGATCTTAGAATTTAACCTAAGTTAGATATTGAGGGTACTCCCCCTTTACTATGTTGCTTTCCCTAGCATGATTTTTGCCTCTCACACTATTCTTTTTGGGTTTTATAAAATGGATGGAAACAAGATGATTCATGATAATGGAGGATATGATGGACAATGGAATGATATTCTTCATGAGCAACCAAATGAAATGGGATTTGGAATTCCAAACATCATTATTATGCCGAATCATCAATCTCATAATATGATCAATAAAGTAAAATTTGGTAAGTTTCCTGACTCGTCTAATAAGAGAAAGATGGAGTTTCATGATGATCATAGAGGAAAGAAAGTTCAATTTCTCCTATGTAAATCATGTGGGAAGAGGCATCATGGAGAATGTTTCAAAGGAACTGGAAGATGCTTTGGGTGTGGAAAATAAGGACACAAAGCCAGTAAGTGCAAAGGAAAAGGTTTAGTTAACACCATGGATGAGGATAATGGTATTGCTACGACATCAACAATGGATAAATGTTTTAAATGTGGTATGTACGGGAATTATGCAAACCAATGCCCTAAGGGAAAGTCTCATGAAGAGAATCAGTATGGTCGTATTGGTAGTATTTATGTTGATGATGATGAAGAGACTACAAATGATATGTGAGATGAAAGAATTGTTGAAGCTCGGTCAATGGTTTAAGAATGTAGTGGATTGATTACATGTTTATAATGTGCAATGTTGTATAAGTAATCTCATGGTACTATGGAATAAAGAGACATCTAAGTATTGTTACACTGTTGTTTTTTCCTTTATTTTTGAAAGTGTATGATTAATGGTACAAGTATCCATGAAAGGTTATTCAGATATTTTTGTAATGTAGATGATATGCGCATAATGAAGGGATAAGGAGAAAATTAAATTCATGAGCTCATGACTGATATAAGGAGAAGGTTATATCCTGGTTTGAGTATATAGAATTTTTGGATTTTGGGATGTGGAAAGAGTTAACTTTTGACTGCATTCATGTTTTCACTAAGGTTCAATGGGTATTCATTCTTCAAGAGAATACATGATTAAGGTATTCACATGTTTTTAATTTGACCAACAAGATATATCTTATGATATATGAGGGTAAATGATGGCATTCACGTGATCATTTTCTTTATACTATGAGCTTGGACCGAAGTATTTTAGATAAGCCTAAAGATTGGAATGGATTATGCTGGACATAAGTTAGTATTGTTTAAGGATAAAACTTTTTTGATATTGTTGAAGGGATGTTATAGTAATATAGCTTTAGAAAAAGGACAACTTGCAGGACGGGCGACAACCCATCGCGTTGGACAAGGCTGTGGGAATCAAACCCACAACCGAAGTGCGATTGGCCTTTATCGCCTACCACTGGCCTACAGGAAGTCCTTGTTTAGTAGAAACTAGTTTTATTATATTAAGCAGAATAATATATGAAGTATAAGTCCATTTTAGGAACCATATATGATTAATCTCACTATACATGGACTTATGTATTTTTTGATAACTTTTCTAACCTTTTGTTTGAGACGGATGGAATGACCCATCATTCTATCACATGATCTGCTAACACATCACGAATGACAAATTCAACTTCATTTCTTTAAGAGATGAAGTGGAAATTGTCCAAACAATGACAAACGGTGAGACTATACCAAAATCACGAAATTATTTCTTCTAACTCCAATTTCATCAACTTTAGGGAAATGATCTTGAAAACCAAAAATGTTGTCCTAGTTCTCTTATATCTGATGAATCAGATGGTACCTTATATCGTCAAAAATTTATGGCTTTGTGATTGCTGGCTTTTCCATAGCCATGTTCTCTACCACTCTCCATCAGAACATGATGGTTAGATTTCTCTTCCATATCCATATTTTCACCTATCTGGAAACCCAGTGATTAGTTTATTTGGGTAACCATTACGTTTCAATACTATTTTTTTTTAAAGATTGGTTTTGGTATTCCTTTTTACGATGTGGGTTTCTATTAAAGAAACTTTCGAATAGTAAACCATTTATAACCCCGACGAATTTCGAGGGCAAAATTCATTTTAAGGGGGGTAGAATGTAACACCCCGAGATTTTATGAAAAATATTCTTTTAATTTCATTAATGTCTTATGTTTTATGCTACACCAAGATTACCTTGCGCTATATGCAACACCGTATTAGCTTGCAGTATACGCAACACTATTCTTGGATCGTGTTACACACAATTTTGATAATTGTTATTCTACGCAACATTGAGTATATATATATATATATATATTCAATATATAAATTAAATATGGTTGGATTATGTTATAAAAAACAACTAAGGATTCTTGCACAACACACAACCCTGACTTGGCTTGCATTACACGCAATCACGACCTTCCTCGATAGCATGTGTTGTACGCAATACCAGGATTTACTAAACAACGATATATTATTATAATATTGTTATCAACTAGCCTTTATGAATAGTGTTAACTAAATTTTGAATTTTATAACATTATTATTCATCTTACACATTTTCTAGAACATGGTATAAGAACAAAATAAATTTTTCGGGAAAAATAAGTATTTTTAAAAAAAATGCAGTTTTGTCGCCTTTTGATGGCGCACCCACTTTAAATCTAGTTTTTGACATGTTTATAAGTTACATTTGACAAAATATAATTATTATTTGGAATCAAGAAATAAAAATTTACTTTGGATAAATTTTTTATTTTATTCTGGTGACTTTCATATTTTAATGAATAGTAAAAACACGCTATATTTTAATTAAAAAACAACTTTTTTCATCGTAATATATTATGTGGTTAAATTATAATATTGAATGGTTTTAAAGTATAAATAGGATATATTTTTACCATTTAATATAATGTATGTCTTCATCATTGATTTTACCTTGAATTCGTAGGTTAAATCAATTCAATCTTTTGCAATGTTTTAAAGAAAAACCCATTTTCTTTCGACAATGGGATTAATTTTAATTTAATTTCTGCATCTTTTGTGTATTGAATTTGGAAAAATGGATTCCATATTTGGAATCAGTGGGTCCAAATTATGTTAATAAGCTACTTTTTTTTTGGCGTTGTGAATAGTAACTATGGTAAATTTTATTTACTGTAGTTAAAGGTAAATCGGGTAATTAAGGGTAATATAAGATTATAAAATTACCCTAACACTTGGAAAAATCCTATTGGATGGATAACGTATACCCATATAACCTAAGGGTCGGATTAGATTCATTTAATGGACTTTTTTCCATGAAAATAATTTAATTATTATTAAAACCAAAGAATGTGACAACATGTCACTTTCTTAAATATTATAAGTATAATAATTTTAATTTAGTGAAAAACTTCATGAAACTTAGAAAATGAATAGTCTCCAGAAATATAATACAATTATCTACATCATAGAAATTTATTTATAATTTTTAGGGATTAAAATATTATCATTTATTATGACACAAAGATGATGCAATAATTGTCTTATTAATGAAATATTGACATAATTGATGTTATAAATGCCCAAATAAATGTAATTTGAGACTTTTTATGACTTACACTAATTTTATAGGTTAATATTACATGTTATTGTTGATTTAAGTAACTTGGTTTGAACTTAGCATTCTTTTCTAAATTTCATAAAAATCATGTACCGAATAGTGTCAAAATTGACATAAATTAGTTTTTAAAACAAATATTATATTATTAATTGTTATTTAATTACTAAAAATCTAAGGTTCTGCAAAATAACTTAGATAAGGATAGATATATTAATAATAAACAACTTGGGGTTTGTTTGACTTGTTATGGTAAGTTTATTAACCATATAGTGTAAGAAAATAAAAAGACACGGTAAAAGTTAAATTATTTAACTTAGAGTTAAATCTAATTGATAAGGTTAAAATAATAACCTAAATTTGTATAAATCCTATTTTATGAGAGGCTTTCGACCCATCCCCACTTTAGATTCTAAATAAGACCCTTTGGAACCATTATAAACCGAATTTGACCTTAATATAAAATAATATTTTGAGATTTTCCTAAGGTGCCCCTCTCCTCCCTTATAAAAGGGCACCTCCTCCCTCTCCTCCTCACACCAATTTGAGCATTCAAGCTCATCCAACCCTGACTAAATCTCTTCTCCACTTCCCTAGTATTATCCTAGAGATCTTGGTCTTATTCAAAGACCATCCTTAGTTCTTTAAGTGGAAGTTAAGTGAAGGCACGTCAAAAAGAGGTAATATCCATTACCGATCTTTTTCAATTTCTTTCTTCTTCAACTTCTTCTTCTTTAGTTTTTTCATGATAAAGTAATAACATAAGTATTTCTTATATACTTATCTGTTATTATAAATATGAAACAACTCTAATTAACCTTCTATCCATCCTACGGAAAAAGGAAATCACCACACGTGCGTACGTACGGAATACCGTCTCCACGCCGTGGTGTAATCTATTTTCCGCCACCACCTTAATTGGTTGGGTATAATGGTGTAATGAGTAAATATATATGATTATTATAAAGTGATATTGATACTGAAATAGTATACATACACTTCAACACAATTCCACGACCATGGGAACGATATCATCGCTCGTGCGTACGTACAGACTACCGTCTCCACGACGCGATGAGATTCATTCTCCACATTAACCATTCATGAATGATTATAAAGTATATATAATGAATAATAATGAAATATATGACATGTTAAATATAATGGATTTATTTATATATATATATATATGTATGTCATCTACTTACTTCCCTTCATGACAATAAGGAAAGGAAAACAACGTTCATGCGTACGTACGGACTACCGTCTCCATGAACGGTGTGTTTCATTTCATTTATCTATCTATTATATATATATATATACTAAATATATATGATATATAAATCATGTTTTATATTCTGGAATTAAGTAAATCATGATATAAGTAATAATAATGTCAAGAACAACAAGTCCAAACACCTACGATAAATAAAACGATTTTACTCAAAACACTTTTTTAACATGGAATTTACAAAAGAACGGGTAATATAAAGTCATAAGTGAACCATATATGATATAATAACAATGAATATGATTCTATAATAAGTTAATGACATTATTTAAATCATTATACAGGAGGTTCGGATACGTACAAAGCATATCGGACATAAGGTAAGGGAAATATCACAATCTCATTTTTATCTGAGATTGTTTATACTTTGGAATTTACTGGGGTGTATTTTATCATCCACATACATGTTTCCTAAATATGTAATATTATTTCCATTCACATACAATTTTTTAAATCCTATTTTACCCTTCGTTGAGTTTTTAGTAAAAGATATAAAAGGAATCTTTTGTCGTTTTTCGTACGAGGTACTTTTTTGACTTTTCCGACAAAAGTATGAAGATTGTTTTTTTAACTTATACGGCATGAATGGATTTTTAAAACATTATTTCCAAAAATCTTCCTTTAAAAGTTTTCAAGTTTATTTTTAATCAACTTCTTTTAGTTTAAAGTTGTATGACATGTTAAGAAAGGAAAAATGTTTTTGAAGTTGAAAGGACATTTTCCTCAAGAATGGAGTTCAAGTGTTTTATCAAAATTATTTTCCATTTAAGATAATAAAGGGTTATATTTATATCCCTATTATTACAATGATTTGATAATGTTGTGATGGAATTATTTTTATGAATTCCTTTATCTTATATGAATTGTTTTATGATGTCATGATGTTTAAGAATCCCATTTTTATTACATGGGTTATGCAATGATGTATGATTTATGATTTTGTGGCACACATAAGAATGGTATCATTATGAGATGGGTGGGACCTATATCTCCCTCCAATTCATTGGGTAAAGATTTTATATCTCATGAGATAGACATGGCTAGAACGGTAGGTTACACCGGTTCAGTGAAACAGGACTGAAACGAGGGTGACTCGGTTCAGAAATGGACTTTGTCCACTAAGATAGTCTTGGCAATGAGTCTTGACTAATAAGAAATGATTCTATATGATTATGTGTGTATGCCACAAAGTTTCATGTTTTAAGTTATGATTATTGGGATTACATTTCACTTCTATGATTTATCCCATGTTATGATATTATGATCTCTTTTGCAGGTTAAGATTTCCAAAAGTTATGTTCTTATGTATATGATGTGATTGATATTTCTTTTGTTTACCCTTACTGAGCATTTGAGCTCACCCTTTTGTATGTTTTATTTTCCCCAGGATATAAAAAAAGGTTTTAGTTAAGAAAAAAAAGGGAGAAGATCTTTATGGGAGATGTTGAAGATCGTTCACCATGATTAGAAGATTACGTTCCGAGTTTCCAAAGACACTAAAATATTACGGTCCTTGTGTGTGTGTTTTTTTATATACTAAATATTCTGCAAAAGTAATGTAATGTCAATGTACGTCAAGATTTGGGTCTCTACACTGATCTCACTGAGCACTGTTTGGTCATAGTCCACCTAGAATCCTGTCAAAGGCTCGCTCGTCTGCACAAGGCACGACACGTGCGGGAAAGGCCCGTGTAGGGGTGAGTATAAAAATACCCAGTAGGACACCCTGAAACCACAAAGGAATACAACAAGGGAAATACCACAAAGGAATGATACAGTTAGCTCTACACAGTATATGTCTATAGAACATATAATAAGAATATCTAGATATACTCATACACGATCGTTTATCATGAAACCACCACTAAGATCCATCATGAAGATTCCATTAAGAACATAACCAGGAGAACATAATCCTATGTATGAATAAAGATACGAAGCACTCATTCCGGGAGAACACACTCCACGAGTACTGAAGAAATATACTTGATGCGTTAGATGAGTATCACAACCAGTAGCTATGGGGTGATTCTAACAACTCAGTCTGAACCAACCTACTAAGTAGAGGATCGGCACCTGGGTAATGTATGTCACGTCGATACCAAGAAACTCTACATAGGGTACCACAAAGGAATAGCAGATCCAGCTCTAAGACTCACAGAGGAGATTACAACAACTCTATTTAGGAAGTCCTGCTGAAGAGATCATACTCTTGTGCATAGTAAATGATACCAGAAACCGTCAGGGGAAGGACCAAGGGGACGAATCCTAAGAAAAATAGTCCAAGTCATAGAAGACAACGAGCTCAAGCGATATATAAACAGGTTACACAGCGTGTGGTAGGATCACACGCTGTGTTCCTTGACCCCGGGTACTACCCATGTAAACGGACCATGTCTCTAGGCTTGTCATATAAAAAGTAACTACACGACTTGTAGAATGATTACACGCTGTGTCCGAGTGTCCGGGGTTCGCTCTATGTACGCTGGCCATGTGCTCTTACACGGGCTCAACCCATGTTGCCCTGCCCATGTTCCAGTACATGGGGTATCTCGTGTATCTGGCCGGGTCTGCCAGGGAAGGATATACACGTCGTGTCCTTGGTCGTGTACCCAACCCGTGTCTGTGTACTCCCAGAGTACACTCCATGTGGTCCACCAACAAACATATGCTATGTAGCCCATACTACACGCCATGTAGTAGGGATTTATCCAGAACCGTCATCTTCCTCCTCACGCTTCAGCCGAACCTCTGAACTCGCGATCTATCATCCATTTGTCGTGAAACATGAGATCTCAGGTCGCCTTGTCGTCGTGATGCCGAATCCATGGGTCTCGGGCCTTCAATCGGATCGGAAATCCTATTCCGGTCACCCGTGCGGAAATCGTTCGAAGAACAATATCTTCGGATCCGCTTCAATCCATCCATCGCCACTACAGCCGCACCTCTATGGGGTTGTCCCGATGCCAGATCTTTAATTTGGGATCGTTTCATTGCACAATGAATGCACAACAATCCATTTTTCATATCTCCGTGAAGAACGCATAGAACGCACATGAAGAACACGAGAAATCGGGGAAGAAAGGCACAACAAATCAAGAGGGACGAACCTTGATCGATGTTCATGTCGATCTTGGTTCATCACTATTAGAAGGATAAATGAAACCAAAATAACCTTCAAGAATCAATCCCCAAATAAGATCCCACAGATAACCAATCCTGCATAACGATCAATCCGTAGGGCAATCTGTTTATTTATTAGTCTTCGTCCATCATGGAAATTAAGAAAGGGGAAGAAACCACAAATATATTAAATGCCTTACCTAGATCCACGGCGTTCATTGGCGAAGATCCGGTCGTCGAGTCATCGTCGCCGGAGAAACTCGTCAAGAACGTCGTCGCCGCGTTGAGAGGTTTTCTCCAGAGCTTCCTAGTGCCTCCAGGGGAAATTCAGGGTTATGAGATTTGTAAACCTGATCCCCTGTGAAATATTTAATTTAAAACATTAAAATATTTCTCTTCTGAAAGATTTAGTAAAATATTTTTATTAAATATTTTATTATGGTTACATCCAAAAACTAGATTTTAACACCGACTTGCGCCATCCGATGTTAGGTCTCGCCTAAGGTAAAATTGCTACTCTGAACGCAACGGTGCCCTTGAATTTCTAATCCGAGCACTTGTTCATGAGTTATTCCACTTTTTCATGAAATCTATATGCGCGCATAATTTAATTATTTAATTAAATTCAAACTTTTGTTTTGGGCTCACTGGGCCTTGGAACAGAATGGCATCTTAGAGCCTGGTCTCGAAATAATTCTCATATAATATTAAAATAATACATGGAAAAATCAGGGACATTACATCCTCCCCACCTTAGGTCTTTACATCCATGAAAATCCAAAACAAAGTCTACTCTAAAAGATGTGGGTACTGCACACGAATCTGAGCCTCCCGCTCCCACGTGCTCTCCTTGAGATTCCCGTGCTGCCACTGGACACTCACCAAGGGTATAGATCACCCACAAAGGATTTCTCATGCCGATCCTCAATCTCCACTTGGTACTCAGCAAAGGTCACCCCATCATTGATGTTCAGCTCACCCTAGTCGATAACGTGTGATGGATCATGCGGGTACCTCTGTAGCTGTGACACATGGAAGATGTTGTGTACCTAGTCCATCTGAGGAGGTAGATCCAAGCGGTAGACCACCTCTCGAACTCTACTCAGAATCTGAAAAGGGCCAATGAAACTTGGAGATAGTTTTCCACCTCGGTTAAATCTCCTCAATCCCCGTCGAGGTGAGACCCAGAGGAACACACGGTCTCCCTCCTCAAACACCAAGGGCCTCTGTCTCCTTTCGGGATAGGAATTTTTTCAACTCTGTGCAGTCCTCATTCACTCCTGGATTACCTGCACTTTCTCTGTAGTAGCTCGCACCATCTCTGGTCCCATGAGTACTAACTCTTCTGGGTCATTCCAACAAAGTGGTGACCTGCATGGTCACATGTACAAAGGCTTGAATGGTGCCATACCAATAGTGGAATGATAACTGTTGTTATAAGAAAATTCCACAAGTGGTAGGTGATCCTCCTAGCTACGATCAAAGTCAAGTATGCAAGCTCTTATCCTATCCTCCATCGCATGGATGGTTCGCTCTGTCTGGCCATCAATCTGAGGATGAAACGTTGTTCTCAAGCGCAATTGAGTCCCAAAAGAATCCTGCAATCCCTTCCACAAAGGGGTGTGAAATGAGCATCATGATCTGAGACGATTATTGATGGAACTCCATGAAGTCGAACTATCTCCTGCATGTAGATGTGTCCCAAGCTCTCTACTGAACTCTTCTCCCGTATGACTAGGAAGTGGGCCGACTTGGTGAGTCGGTCAACGATCACCCACATGGAATTGTGTCCCCTGGACGTATGTGGTAAACCCATCATGAAGTCCATGGATATCCCATCCCACTTCCACTCTGGCACCTCAAGGGGATGAGTCAAATCTGCTAGAACCTGGTTCTCAGCCTTTACTTGCTGACAAGTAAGGCACCGAGAAACAAACTATGTCACACTCTTCTTCATTCCTTTCCACCAGAGCTGATGTCGGAGGACCTGGTAAATCTTTTCCATGCATGGATGCACCGCCAAAGGAGATGTATGGAACTCCATCAGAACCTCCTCCCGCAACGTCGCTGGTACTAATGTATTCTCACATAAAAGAACAACATGCTCCCCACCTTTTGAATATCCATCAGCAACATCACCTGTGGATATCTGAGCACGTATAGCCTCACAGCTAGCAACCTGGAGTTGTGCTTACCTAACTCGCTGTAAGAGTGGATGGGTAACAACCATCGACTAAAGGTAAGATCCCTCATCTCTATCCATGAAGGATAACTATAAAGAGGCCAACTGCCTCATCGCCTCATCCAACAACTATGAACTGGATTTCCTGTTGAGAGCATCTGTCACAATGTTCCCCTTCCCAGGAGTATAAACAATATCAAAGTCGTAATACTAGATGAACTCAAGCCACCGACTCTGTCTCAAATTCAGATCCTTCTGAGAAAATATATATTTGAGACTCTTGTGATCAGATTAGATGATAAACCACTCTCCCATTAGGTAGTTCCGCCACATCTTCAATGCGAACACTACCACTGCCAACTCAATTTCATGGGTCATGTAGTTTTTCTCGTGTGGCCTCAACTGACTTGAACCATAGGCAATCATCGCTTACCTCTGCATCAGGACACAACAAATCCTAGTTCCTGATGCCTCGCAGAATACTACGTACTCGACACCCTCTTCTGGTAGTCTCAAGATCGGAGCGCTCGTCAGACTCTGTCTCAACTGCTGAAAAGCCTACTGGCATCTCTCAGTCCACACAAAAGGACACCCCTTTTGGGTCAAAGCTTTCATGGGTGCTGAAATCCTGTAGAAACCAGGAATGAATCTCCGATAGTATCCTGCCAACCCAAGGAAACTCCGCACATCTGTCATGCTCTGGGGTGGTTCCCATGCTAACACTGCCTCTACCTTGGCTGGGTCCACTGATACACCATCCACAGAGATAACGTGTCCCAGAAAGTGGACCTCTTATATCCAGAATTGACACTTCGAGAGTTTCCTGTACAACTGGAGCTCTTGTAGTGTGTCCAGAACCATCCATAGGTGCCTCGTGTGCTCCTCCTCAGATGTAGAATATACACGAAAATCATTGATGAAGACTACCACGAACCGATCTAGATAGGGATGAATAATCCGGTTCATGAGTCCCATAAACACTGTTGGGGCGTTCGTCACGACGAAGGGCATCACCAAGTACTCATAGTGACCGTAGCGACATCTGAATGCAGTATTCGGTATATCCTCATCCCGTACTCACAACTAGTGATAGCCTGATCTTAGATCAACCTTGGAGAACCAACATGCCCCTCTTAACTGGTCAAAGAGGTCATCAATCCTTGGTAGTGGATATCGGTTCTTCACGGTCATCAGATTCAAGCGCTGGTAATCCACACACAGCCTCAAACACCCATCTGCCTTCTTAGAAAACAACACTAGGGCCACCCAAGGTGAAACACTGGGTCTCACAAAGCCCTTCCTCTACAAGTGTTCCAGCTGCACTCTCAGCTCACGAAGCTCTACAGGAGCCATCTGATATGCTGATGTTGATATCGGTGTCATCCCAGGTTGCAACTCAATGAAGAAATCTATCTTCCTATGGGGAGGTAGTCTCGGGACATCCTCCGGAAAGATGTCCTCATACTCAGTCACTACTACTAGAAACTGGAAACTCGTAACATCTGTTGCGCCAAGGGATAGGCTATCCAACTGACACTATTGGAAATACAGTCTTTCCCAATGGTTCTAAACCGTTGGGAAAGGCTGCAGAACTATTAGTATATGTTATACCAACGTTTCTGAAAACCTTAGGGAAGTAATCCATTGGGAAAGCATTTCCCAACGGTTTACAGTGAACCGTTGGGATAGGGTGGGGAAAAATTAACCTATCCCAACAGTTCTGCCAAGCTGTTGGGAAAAGTTTTTTACCAACGGTTCATAGAACCATTGGTAAAAAAACCCCAAAGATGTTATGCCAATGGTTTGAAACCATTTTCATAGCCTATGTTGTGCAAATTGCACAGTAGCTTTCAATTTGCACAGCAGGTCTTCAATTTTCCCACCAGGTGTTATTTTGTGCATTCCCTCTCATTTTCAATCCAATTATTGTACCTTCAATAATATCACACATACATATACAATTATTGTACTTGCAATAACCAACTAACACTTACATATAGAGAAAAAATTCATACACATTTAACATATAATGCATCCCGGAACTATACACATCCATAATTAAATTAGAATTCATAACGTAATTATAAACATACATAATTCATTTAAAATTCATTTTAAAATTTAGATGACAATTATATGTGGAATCAGGAATTCAATTCATAATTTGATCGGTTTTTCATATACCATATATTTTTACCTCAAATGATGTCGATTTTTAACAAAATACATACACCTGGAGTGATACCGGCCACACTGTGCCTCGGATTGAGGAGAGGTTAACTTGTACATGTCACAAATGACCAATCGATCATTTTCCTAAAGTATCAACATATTCCTAAAGCATTTGAGCTGTTTTCCGTATGCCAGTTGATGTTTTTCATTTTAAATGACGTCCTTTTGAAAAAAAGACAGCCACTTTGAGTGGTGATGGCCACACCGCACCTTAGATTGAGGCAGGGTTGATTCGTACACATCACATATGACCCATGGATCGTTATCCTAAAGTTTCAATGGAAACTGAATGTGTTTGGTCATTTTTCCATATGTACTTAAAATGTTGTCCATTTTAAAAAAAAGGGAGCCACTTAGAGTGATCCTGACCACACTGTGCCTCGGATTGAGCCCAGAATGACTCATAGATGTCACATATGACCCATGGATTTTTTTCCTAAAGCATCACCACATTTAGAATGTGTTTGGTTGGTTTTTCGTATGTCATTTGTTCTTTTCACTTATAATCCCATCCATTTTATACAAAAGAGAGACACTCTGAATGGTGTCGACCACACCGTGCCTCGGATTGAGGCGGGGTTGGCTCTTACACATCACATATATACCTTGGATTGTTTTTCTAAAGTATCGACACAATCCGAATGCGTTTGGTTGGTTTTCCATATGCTAGTTGATGTTTTTCAATTAAAATGACGTCCTTTTGAAAAAAAAGATAGAAACTTTGAGTGGTGTTGGCCACACTGTGTCTTAGATTGAGGCGGGTTTGATTCGTACACGTCACATATGACCCATGGATCGTTCTCCTAAAGTTTCAATGGAATCCAAATGCGTTTGGTCAGTTTTCTGTTTGTACATAAATGTTGTCCATTTTAAAAAAAAGGGAGCCAATTAGAGTGATCCCAGCCACACCGTGCCTTGGATTGAGCCTGGGTTGACTCGTACACATCAAATATGACCCATGGATCATTTTCCTAAAGCATAAGCACATTTAGAATGCGTTTGGTCGGTTTTCCGTATGTCAGTTGTTATTTTCACTTATTATCCTGTCCATTTAAAAAAAAGATATAATCTGAATGGTGTCGGCCACACCACACCTCAGATTGAGGCAAGGTTGACTCGTACACATCACATATGACCCGTGGATCGTTTTTCTAAAGTATCGACACAATCTGAATGCGTTTGGTCAGTTTTCTGTAAGCCAGTTGATGTTTTTCAATTGAAATGATGTCCTTTTGAAACAAAAACAGACACTTTGAGTGGTGATGGCCACACCGCATCTCAGATTGAGTCGGGGTTGATTTTTACACGTCACATATGACCCATGGATCATTCTCCTAAAATTTCAATGGAAACCGAATGCGTTTGGTCTATTTTCTGTCTGTACTTAAAATGTTGTCCATTTTAAACAAAAGGGAGCCACTTAGAGTGATCTCGGACACACCGTGCCTCTAATTGAGCCCAGGTTGACTCATACACGTCACATACGACCCATGGATCATTTTCCTAAAGCATCAACACATTTAGAATGCATTTGGTCAGTTTTCTGTATGTCAGTTGTTCTTTTCACTTATAATCTCATCCATTTTAAACAAAAGAGAGACACTCTGAATGGTTTCAGCCACACCACGCCTAGGATTGAGGTGGGGTTGACTCATAAACGTCACATATGACTCATGGATCATTGTACTGAAGTATCGACACAATCTGAATGCGTTTGGTCGGTTTTCTGTATGCCAGTTGATGTTTTTCAATTAAAATGACATCCTTTTCAAACAAAAGACACACACTTTGAGTGGTGTCAGCAACAACATGTCTCAGATTGAGGTAGGGTTGATTCGTACACATCACATATGACCCATGGATCGTTCTCCTAAAGTTTCAATGGAAATCGAATGCGTTGGGTCGGTTTTCCGTATGTACTTAAAATGTTGTCCATTTTAAACCAAACGGAGTCACAAAGAGTGATATCGGCCACACCGTGCCTTGGATTGAGACCGGGTTGACTCGTACACGTCACATATGACCCATAGATCGTTTTCCTAAAGCATAAACACATTTCGAATGCGTTTGGTCAGTTTTCCGTGTGTCAGTTGTTCTTTTCACTTAAAATCCCGTCCATTTTAAACAAAAGAGAGACACTCTGAATGTTGTTGGCCACACTGTGCCTCAGATTGAGGCGGGGTGTACTTATACCCGTCACATATGTCATGTGGATCGTTGTGAAAAAGTATCGACACAATCTGAATGCATTTGGTCAGTTTTCCGTATTCTAGTTGATGTTTTTCAATTAAAATGACATCCTTTTGAAACAAAAGACAGACACTTTGAGTGGTGCTGGCCACACCGCATATCAGATTGAGGCGGGGTTGATCCCTACACGTCACATATGACCAATGGATATTTCTCCTAAGGTTTCAATAGAAACTGAATGCGTTTGGTCAGTTTTCCGTATGTACTTAAAATGTTGTCCATTTTAAACAAAAGGGAGCCACTTAGAGTGATCTCGGCCACACCGTGCCTCGGATTGAGCCCGGGTTGACTCGTACACGTCACATATGACCAATGGATCATTTTAAAAAAGCATAAACACATTTCGAATGTGTTTGGTCAGTTTTTTGTATGTCAGTTGTTCCTTTCATTTATAATCTCGTCCATTTTAATCAAAAGAGAGACACTCTGAATGGTGTCGGCCACACCGCGCCTCGGATTGAGGCGGGGTTGACTCGTACACATCACATATGACTTGTGGATCGTTTTTCTAAAGTATCGACACAATCCGAATGCGTTTGGTCATCTTTCCGTATGCCAGTTGATATTTTTAAATTAAAATGACGTCCTTTTGAAACAAAAGATAGACAGTTTGGATGGTGACGGCCACACCGCGTCTCAGATTGAGGCGGGGTTGATTCATACACGTCACATATGACCCATGTATCATTATCCTAAAGTTTCAATGGAAACCGAATGCGTTTGGTTGGTTTTCCATATGTACTTAAAATGTTGTCCATTTTAAACAAAAGGGATCCACTTAGAGTGATCCCAGCCACACCGTGCCTCATATTTAGCCTGGGTTTACTCGTACATGTCACATATGACCCATGGATCGTTTTCCTAAAGCATCAACAATTTTGAATGCGTTTGGTCAGTTTTTCGTATGTCAGTTGTTCTTTTCAATTATAATGCTGCCCATTTTAAACAAAAGAGAGACACTCTGAATGGTGTCGGCCACACCGCGCCTTGGATTGAGGAGGGGTTGACTCGTACACATCACATATGACCCATGGATCATTGTACTAAAGTATCGACACAATCCGAATGCGTTTGGTCGATTTTCCGTATTCCAGTTGATGTTTTTCAATTAAAATGACGTCCTTTTGAAATAAAAGACATAAACTTTGAGTGGTGCCGGCCACACCGCGTCTCAGATTGAGATATCATTGATTCGTACACGTCACATATGACCCATGGATCGTTATCCTAAATTATCAATGGAAACCGAATGCATTTGGTCGGTTTTCCGTATGTACTTAAAATGTTCCCCATTTTAAACAAAAGGGAGCCACTTAGAGTGATCCCGGCCACACTGTGCCTTGGATTGAGCCCGGGTTGACTCGTACACCTCACATATTACCCATGGATCATTTTCCTAAAGCATCAACACATTTCTAATGCGTTTGGTTGGTTTTCCGTATGTCAATTTTTCTTTTCACTTATAATCTCATCCATTTTAAAGTAAATAGAGACACTCTGAATGGTGTCGTACACACCGTGCCTTGGATTGATGCAAGGTTGACTCGTACACATCACATATGACCTGTGGACTGTTGTGTTAAAGTATCAACACAATCCGAATGCATTTGGTCGGTTTTCCATATGCCAGTTGATGTTTTTCAATTAAAATGGCGTCCTTTTGAAACAAAAGACAAACACTTTAAGTGGTGTCGGCCACACCGCATCTTAGATTGAGGCGGGGTTGATTCGTACACGTCACATATGACCCATGGATCGTTCTTCTAAAGTTTCAACAGAAACCGAATGAGTTTGGTTGAATTTTCGTATATACATAAAAAAATTTCCATTTTAAACAAAAGGGATCCACTTAGAGTGATCTCGTCCACACCGTGCCTCGGATTGAGCTCGGGTTGACTCGTACACATCACATATGACCCATGGATCATTTTCCTAAAGTATCAACACATTTAAAATGCATTTGGTCGGTTTTCCATATGTCAGATGTTCTTTTCACTTATAATCCTATCCATTTTAAACAAAAGAGAGACACTCTGAATGGTTTCGGCCACACCGCACCTCGTATTGAGGCGGGGTTGACTCATACATGTCACATATGACCCATGGATCGTTCTCCTAAAGTTTCAACAGAAACTGAATGCGTTTGGTCGGTTTTTCGTATGTACTTAAAATGTTGTCCATTTTATGAGAATCCTCATGTGTCTATTAGTGGAATTGTATTTACTTTAAATCTTGTGGACATTCATATAGAATATTTTTATATCATTCTTAGTATGGATTAGATTTTAGTTTATCATGCTATGAAACATTTCGGAGCTAACAATGTCATGCCCATTGAATACATCTCTTTTATAACATACCAAGAATCTATGATATTGATTAGATGTGTAAATGTGATTTACATTGATTATCATGATGAAAATAAATAAAATATATATTATAGATTTTCTAGTAGTAAATAAAATCAAGGAGGGTGGGGGGATGTATGGCGGGGCTGTCCGGGGGGCTGTCCGGTGGGTGTCTGGGGGGCTGTCCGGGGACCAAGGAGGAGGGTGGGGGGCTGTGCGAGGGGTTGTCCGGGGGGTGTTCGGGGGGTTGTCCGGGGTCCAAGGAGAAGGTTGGGGGGATATCCGGGGGCTATCTGGGGGGCTGTCTAGGGGGTTGTCTGGGGTCCAGGGACGAGGGTGGGGGGTCTGTCCGGGGGGCTGTTTGGGGTGATGTCTGGGGGCTGTCCGGGGGGGTGTCCGGGGTCCAAGGAGGATGGTGGGGGGTTGTCTAGGGTCTAGGAAGGAGGGGGGTTCCCAAACACACAACCACTAAAAGAAAACAACATACATAAAAACACATAATATATAAAAATAACTCAACTCCAATACTATACTACGAGTCTAGATAAAACCAACAACTAGAATAGATTATATGTCAAATCTTAGTAAAATCAGTCAAAAATGTAATGGTTCAATTTGTCCCACATCACCATCACCATCATCATCACCCTCATCCTCATCCCCATCATCGTCCTCTCCCTCCTCAGGGCCCTCCTCCTTGCCCTCGCCCTCCTCCTTGCCCTCGCCACCTGCCTCGCCCTCCTCCTCTCCCTCCTCTTCCGCATCAGACTCCTCACCATCATCATCGTCAAGCTGGACATCGTCCTGACCACCACTAGAACTGCCACCTGGTGCACCATATATAGAATGTATCGATGACATATACTCATCAAAACCTAGGTTGGCCTCTTCTGGAAGTGTTGGACGTAGAACTTCAATAAATTTCACAAACACACTGTTTTCCCTAGTAGACTGTTCTGCCATCTCTATGGCCCTTTTCTCAGCCTAGTATGCCTGTTCCATAACTTGTTGTAGCTCGGTGGCACTACAGCTCATACCTGTGGAGGGCCAATACCTCGTCGGGGCTATCCTAGGTCGGAAGCGTACTCTTCCAGGATGCTCCTCTCCCAACACCTGATGTAAGTGATCTGTTGGCCCAAAATTGTCTGGTTCTTGGGCATCGAGGACCTCTAAATCAACCTATTACAAATATAATTATATTATTAAGTTACATAATAGATATTAAAATATAAAAACAACAGATTAAAACTTTCAATCTACTGCTTAGTCGCTTCATTGACGGCACTTCCATCCCTTTTCCGTCTACTCGAGCGAAACAGTTTTGCCCGAGGCACACATCATTCAATATTCTGTATTTGCCTCTACAATGTCAATGTAAAATAAAGTTATATGAAAACTTTAGCAAATGATTAAATAATTGATAAAACAAAAGAAAATGTAAGTCATAAAGAAAACTTATAAATAATTTTCATACCTGCTTCCTCTTGTGATCCGGCATTGTCGTAAGTCCTACTGTGTGGAGTTATTTTTTTGCGTCAATGTTTTTTTTATTTTTTCTAGATGATTCCTAAATAAAATTCTATAATGAAAATGACAATATTAATTCAAAACATTAAAGTTATTATTTAAATAACTCAAATGTAATTCATACCTTAAACTGGGTACTCGTCCAATGAGTAATCATCTGACAATACTGCTCTATAGGACAATCATCCACGACTGGTGCCGCCTCTAACTCGGTGCCAACTCTAGAATGCCACCCAATATACAACTCATGCATGTAGGCTGTCCAAAGCTCGCCTAAATCCTTTAGACGTTAGGCTCGAGCACCCTCACCATCGGGAAAATTAAATTGAAGTTGACATCAAAATACTAATTCATATAATACAAAGATAATTCATGGCATTAAATACAACATATTGTTTTACCCATATCTTTGCCCAAGCTCTATCCTTGACCTCATGTGGAAAATTTCTCCACGACAGTGGGCTGACAGGAATGATGTCGGAGTATTTGGAAAGTGTCTCCAAAAAACTCCGACATTGCTACCCTGATTTCTCAACCATTTGGTTGTATTCATTGTAATCCACCATAACCTGTGTGCGGTGGTTCCAAACCGAATGCATGCGTGTATGCCCCCGCCCCCACCTCCTATCAGTAGATGTATCTGTCTTGAAAGAAAAACAAATATTTTATCAAAACATGTTATAATGAAAATAAATATTGTTATAAAAATTTCTTAGGGTTTTATAAATATACCTATTCTAGTCTGATCACTGAGTGCCGCCGGATCCACAGAAACTGATGGAACACCCTGTGGTGGAACAGGAGTTGAAGAAGATGGAATATAGAAGCTCAGAGAGACAGAAGTAGAAGTAAAAGAAGTTGGGACAGCAGTATGACCGGATTCTGACTGGGGAGTGGGAATCATCATAGGATGTGAAAATGATGGGGCAGAAGATGCAGAAGGTAGCGAAAACATGGGAGGCCTAAATATCTCGTGTTTCCCTAATGACACATTGGGATCATAATGTTGGAAGGATGACTTGTTAGTGGGAGGGGAAGGGTCTATTCGGGCACGCGCAGCTGATCGTCCACCTCTGGTACGAACCCTCCTCGTACCACTAGCCTGAGTACTAGGACCAGTACTAGGCTCCTCGTTGAATTACTGTCGACATATAGGTGGATCCTGGAAAAATGTTTACAAAAAAATTAATCACATAAAATTATACATTCATAAAATATATATATATATGAAATAAAGTACTCATTGTAGGAACTAATGGTGGAACACCCATCTCTGCCGTCCAACGATTGTTCTCCATCATTTTTTTCCTTTGTCTCTCTTCAATTAGATGCATTTCCTACTTTTGAAAACAAATATGTAATTAATTAGAAAAAGGAATCTAATGTGTAAACCAAAAAACTAAATATATGTGTAAATATGGGTATTCATTAGTAATTTACCTATCAATTGTTTTAGAAGAGCTTGAATTAATTTAATAAATCGTACAAGTTGCAATGTTCACCAAGTTAGAAATATTGTTTTACTAGGTTTGAATACAATTCAATTCCAAATTAGAAAATTCAATTCAAATAAAAAAGCAACTGATAAACATTGAAAATTCACATAATGGTCAAGTTAGCTAAAACATATTTGTGATCAATACTAAATCAATTTGAATATTACCAACCTTAACAACCCAACTCAAGGTAAACCAAAAGAATTGAGAACATGGATGAATGATTCTATATATTTTCGACCACAACTTCAGGTTCACAATCATCTCTGAAAATTGATCTGCTGTAGTCATCAAAAGAAATAAATGGATTGGTTCCAATGGCAATAGGGATAGTGTCAATTCCATCATCACCATCATCAAAAATATGTCTTGGAATTACTTCAACTATGACATCAAATTCAGGTCGAAGTTGGTCTTTGACATAAAAAACTTGTTTATCCATTGATGCCAACACATATGGTTCTTCGGTAGCAAGAGTGTGAGTCATATTAATTACTCGAAATCCACAATCATCAATAAATGTTCCATGTCTCTTCATCGAATCAAACCATTGGAATTTCATCATTGTGACTCATCCATGAGAGTAATAATCCAATATTATTATTTTCTCAACGACTCCATAATAACCCACATTTTTAAATCTCGGTCTACTATCTAATGCACTGGCACAACAATCTATTGTGGAAGTAACCATAACACCATCATGTTGTGTTCTCATGATCTTTGCTTGTTCAGTGACAATAAATTTATAACCATTGATAACAGTTGATTTACAGTCACGAACCACGGTATTAGGACTAAAATCCAAAGCTCTTATTTCCTCATAGACAGAGTCAACAGAAAAACTCAATACCTGCAATATAAATGACTGTTAAACTTAATTAAATATTGAGATAATTAATTTAAACAGTAATATTTTTAACTTCAATTTTAACCAAGCAGAAAACACTTTTCTATGCAAAGTCTCTCTCCTTCTCAAAGATAAAGAACAATGGTTCCTATTTATCATTGTTTTATGTTCCATGTTGATAAAAAATATGAATAGTTTAACATATATATACTTAAGATATACATAATTAATTTAGTTACCTGATATAGTCATCGAACAAATCACAGTTGAACAAAACTGTGCGATGTGCCATCTCCCGCTCTTCATGGCTTAATGTCTTCAATGTATATGAAGGAATTACTCTTGTTTGAGGAAGTGATGGAAAACTGGGTTCAATTTTCTCATACTATTCTTCTTCATTTCCCAAGGGTCTGTTCAATCTTGTAGTAAGATCAGACAAATACATCGAGCAGAAATCCATACATTCTTGAGCCAGTTAACCATTCTTGATAGAACCTTCGGGATGATTTCTGTTTCGTACATAAGACTTTAATGTGAAAATATTTCTTTCAGTTGGATACATCCAACAAAAATAAACAGGACCTCCAAGAAGTATTTTAGTTGGAATATGGACAGTCAGATGCAGCATGCATGTGAAAAATGATGGAGGAAATATTTTCTCTGACTCACACAAAATTAATGGGGCATCTGTCAACATTTTTTTCAAGAAAGACTTGGACAAATTCTTAGCACAAAGATCTCTAAACAAATGGCACAACCGAATAACAAACACCCTTACATTATTGTACAAAAGATGACGGATTTCTATTGGAAGCAAAACATGCAGTAGAACATGATAATCATGAGTCTTTAATGATTTTAGATTCAACTCTCTTTTGTTGACCCGTTTAGATATGTTGCTTGAATAACCATCAGGAACCTTAATAGTCTCTAATACTTCCAGAAACTTTTTTTCTGTAGGTGTCATCACATAATAAGCACATGGAAGTTTCCATTTATTTTCACTGATACGCATAGGATGAAACTCTGGTCTGATTCCCCAATCCACCAAGTCATGCCGAGATTGTAAATCATCTTTTTTCTTCCCCTTGACATTTAGAAGAACCGAAATCAACATTTCATATATATTCTTTTCAATATGAATTACGTCTAAGTAATGATGTAACAAATTGGTTGACTAATAAGGAAAATCAAAAAAGATACTCCGCTTTCTCCAATTGTAATAGGTTTCAGTGGAAGCATTCTTTCTCTTTCCAGATTTCATTTGACCCTTCCGGAACGAAAAAATGAAATATTTCAATTCATAAGCACATCAGTTCGGGACATACGCTGAGGTGGATCATCGGTCTCTATGGTATTATCAAATCTTCGACGATTCATTCTATATGGATGATACTTTGGCAAGAATCGTCGATGTCCCCATAAAACTAAAACTACAGCGATGTTTCAGTCTTCTAGATCATGTATTCTTCATAAAAACTGGACATAACAGTTTTCCATTCATGCTCCATCCAGACATCATTGCATAAACCAGAGAATCATTGATCTTCCACATAAGCGCAGCACGCATCTGAAATAAGCCTTTTGAAAATGCATCGTATGTGCGCACACCCACATCCCAAAGAAGTTTCAACTCTTTTATTAAAGGTTGCATGTATAGATCAATATCAATGTCGAGAATCAGAAGAACCAGATATGAGTATACTCATGAATGTGAAAGGTTTTTTCATACAAACCCATGGGGGAAGAATATAAATGTGTATAAAAAATGGCCATGTGCTATGCGAAGTAAGCATCTACCAAAATGGATTAAAACCGTCGCATGAAATACCCAGCCTCACATTACGCACGTCAGCTACAAAATCAGGATGTCGAGCATCAAATCTCTGCCAAGCAAATCCATCTGTAGGATAAACCAACTCATCATTAGTCTTCTTTCTCTCGGTATTATTCCATCTCATTTTTATTGATATTTCCTCAGACATAAAAAGATTCTGGAGTCTGGGGATCAATGGAATGTTCCACATTACTTTCTGTGGAATTCGAAATGGTGTTCCATCAGATTTTGACTTCCAGCGGGATGTGCCACATTTTATACAATCATTTCGTTCAGCGGTTTCCTCCCCGAATAAACTGCAATCTTTCGGGCAAGCATGAATTTTGTTTCTTGAAAATCCAAGTTCCTCAACTAACTTCCATTCCATATAGTATTTTGAGGGAATATCTGCATCATCTAGAAGTAAATCATTCAAGAGGGTAAGAATGTAATTGATTGTTTTATTAGAAATCCCATACATAGTTTTCCCATGAAACAATCAGATTAAAAATTTCATCCTTTTCATTTTATCGCATTGTCGATATATTGGAGTCGTGGCAGCATCATTAAATTTTTTCACCATATCAATATCATAATTTTCACTAGATGCATCATCTGTCCTCATATAGAAGTATTCTTGAGTCTAAATCCTTTATTTTTCATGATGACGAATAAAAGGAAACCGATCATATAACAATTTCTCCATTCCAGTCCTTTCATTTCGATCATCACTAATTTGAGATTTCATTTTCTTCCAATTGTGATACCACACAAAGTAGTTTGCTTGAAAACCATTTTTGGTTATGTGGTAGGTGACTTCTTCATGGCTCAACCAGGGTCTACCAACACAATTTGAACAAGGGCAGTGTATGCGACCACTATCTGAAGCATTGTGAAATGAGAAATATATAAAGCTCTCCAAATTGTTTTGAAAATCGCTTGATATCCAATCAGTTTCATACATCCAACTTCTTTCCATTCTGTAAAAAGAATTTATATTAGTCATTTTGTCATAAACAATTCAATAGGATTGAATTTTAATAGAAAATATCTTTTGAAATCTATTTTAAATAATAAAATCCCTTTGATCATTTTTTTAAAATATTTGGAGTATTCTCAAGGTACCCCCATTTTGAAAAGTTACATTAAATTCCCAATTTCCATTCCAAACCATTGAAAATAATTAACATGAGACAATCATCGACCACAAATAAATTAACTGGAAATTAAAAAAACCGAAACCAAATGTGATATAGAATTTAATGTTAAGTTAGGGGAAATGAGATTAAATAGAGACAACAACATCATAAATGGTTCCAACATCCTAACTTTTGATTAAAACCACCCCTAATAGGAATGGGAATGCCTCATACACCAAATCCCTAATAAAACAAACCAAATATCCAATTAAAACATTGAATTTAGGGTTTCCACCCCACTTGGACAGCCTTACCCCCACCCCACTTGGACAGCCCTACCCCCACCCCACTTGGACAACCCAGCACCCCCCCACCCCACGTGGATAGCCCTACCCCCACCCCACTTGGAAAACCCAGCCCCCCCCCCCCCCCACCATACCTGGACACCCCTACCCCCCACAACCAACGTGGAAAACCCAGCCACCCCCCCCCCCCACCCCACCTGGACAGCCCTACTATCACCCCACTTGGACAACCCATCCCCCCGCCCTACCTAGACAGCCCCTCCCCCACCCCACCTACACACCCTCCCCACCCCACTTGGACAACCCTACCTGGACACCCTCCCCCACCCCAAACAACCCTACCCCCCACCTCATTTGGAAAACCCAGCCCCCTCCCCCCACCCTACCTAGACAGCCCCCTCCCCCACCCTACCCAGACAGCCCCTCCCCCACCCCAAACAGCCCTCCCCCACCCCATTTAGACAACTCAGCCCCCTCCCTAACCCTACCTAGACAGCCCCCTCCCCCACCCTACCTAGACAGCCTCTCCCCCACCCCAAACAGCCCTACCCCCACCCCATTTGGAAAACCCAGCCCCCTCCCCCACCCTACCTAGACAGCCCCTCCCCGAACCCAAACATCCCTACCCCCACCCCGTTTGGACAACCCAGCCCCCTCCCCACCCTACCTAGACAGCCCCTCCCCCACCCCACTTGGATAGCCCTCGACATCCTCCCCCACCCCATCTGCACACCCTCCCCCACCTCAAATTGAAACATAAATTCATCCAAATCCAAATCCAATTTTCAACTAAAATAAATTCCACCAAATGTACCATATCGCCCCACTAGACAAACCCTTTACCATGTTTGAAGTGTAGAACAAAAAAAATAAAACAAATCCAAGGGTTCCATAGACAGAAACCCTAATTTAGCCTTAATCAAAACATCAAACACCAAAAAAATAGAGAAATACCGCTTAAACTGAGGTAACACTTACTAATTTGAATTGTGAAATAAGATTTTGTTTGATTGAAGATTGATCTTGGGTGGAAAGAGTGTCGCAGCCCAGAAGAATTCAAGAGCTCGATTAGGTTCTCTCTGCAATCAGTCTGCAATCGGGCTGGGTGGGGGTTTGGCTAGTCTGTATTTAGGGGAAATCTTTCCCAACGGTTTTTAAAAACCGTTGGGAAAGATAGATTTTTCCCAAAGGTTTCATTAAACCATTGGGAAAAATGATTTTTCCCCATCTTTCTCAATGGTTTGATGAAACCGTTGGGAAAACTAATTTTCTTCCAATCATTCCCAATGGTTTCATCAAACCATTGGGAAAAATCAATTTTTATAGATCAATACCAACGGTTAATGCAAACAGTTGGTAAAGATCACCTATACCAATGGTTCCAAAGAATCGTTGGTATAAAACTGTTGGGAAAACCATGATTTCCATTAGTGTGATGTGAAATCGGTTGTACCTTCCTATGCATGAGTCCATCCTGCGTTGCCTGGGTCTCCTTTTCACCAACGAAGGAGAACCTCGTTCCATCACTACGGACACACCACACCCTTCGCCTAAAACAGTCAATCTAGGCATGAAATATGGATAGTCATTCCATACCAAGAATGACATCGTAAGGCCTCAACGCTACCACCAAGAGGATCCAACCGAAACTCTCACATCTAAGGGTTAGGTCACACTGTCTGCAAAGGTGTGTGATCTCTAAATCTTCTCTAGTCGGTGTTTCTAAGCATAAGGGTCGAGTCAATGGCTCAACTGGAATCTCAATTTCTCGAACAAGATATGAAACCAGAAAAGAATGACTAGGACCTGTGTCTATCAGTATGGCATCCAAAGTAGAAAAGACACAGATTGTACCACTAATCATTCCAGGAGTACCTTGTTCATAAGCCTCCATTGCCTATAGCTGTCTTTGCCTCTGTCCACTAGCTCCCTGAGCTCGGGGTGGACTTCCTCGGGGTGGTGGTGGTAAACGGTCAAAACACTGACCACCTCCAGCTGCTCTCCCAGCTCCTCTACCACGTCTTCTGCCCCACGGATCTGTCTGCTCCACATGTTTCCTCTACCTTGGTGGTCCATCCACCGCTCCCATGTTAGTAGTACGGTCGTGTTGACGCTCTTTTTTTCGTCACATAGTCTAAAGATTGGAAAAGGGGAATATCTTAGCTCAAATTGATTCATCCTTTGAAGAAAAAATCAATAATTGGCAAAGGGATGAACAAGGAGAAGATTCCACATAAGTCGCGCAAGTTTTCTCATAGGCACACAAGTCCACTTACGCGACACATTATGGTCGCGCAAGTGACTTGCGTGACCTAAGTGATAACCTCCCGGGGTCTTCTCCTACCTATAAATAGACCCTGTGGGCCCCCAATTCCGAGAGGATTTTTTCCAGAAACTCAGATTTGAACTCCCGGCACCCTAGTCTCTTCTCAAAGCTTCCGGAACACTTCTAAGGTAATTTCTTACCTAGAACGGAAGATCTAAAGAGGGGGAGGAGGGCCTAAGTGTTGAAACTCATCAACACTTGCACGACTAGGTGGCCAGCCCTTATGGGAAATGTCCACACTTGCGCACCACCTTACTCCTTCAATAGAACCTACGTGCCCCTCTCCTGGAAGAACCTCAGGAGGATTCTAAATGCCTTAACCAAAAGTTGCTCAAGTATTACCCTGCTGGTTGAACACCGCGCAAGTACCCAACGTGTCGCACAGGTATACCTGCGTGGCCAAGATTTGCGCGCCCATGCAGTACCTGCGCGCCTGCCAGGACTTGGCGCCCCTGCCTTTTTGGGTTCCCTTCTTTCCCATTTTACCCCTCTTGAGCCATTCTACCTTTCCTATTAAAGATTTAGTCTTCAAGACACACTTAAAATCCATTTATGGTGTGATTTCTTGATTTTACTTCTTTATCTGAAAGGAATTCTGTGGAATATCCCTCCAAACATAGTGATTTACACATCTTTATGTCACTAAAGATTGAGATTTCATTCAATAAACCACATCCTTTCAGATGAGAGATCCCCTAACCTGGGCCTCCTTTTCAAGAGTAAGTCCCAGTCATAATTCCTTTAACTTGGGCCTCCATTTCAAGAGTAAGCCCCAGTCCTAATTTGGGAATCCTCTTCAAAAGTAAGCCCCAGTCCTAATTTGGGCATCCTCTTCAAGAGTAGGCCCCAAATCCCTTAATTTTTCAAGTCTCTTAACCTGGGCCTCCTTTTTAGGAGTAAGCCCCAGTCATAATTCTCTTAACCAGTCCAAATTTTCCTTTGATCTGGGATTCCTTTTCAGGAGTAAAACCCAAATCATAAGTCCTCTCCTAATTTGGGCCTCCTTTTCAGGAGTAAGTCCCAAAGTTAGAGTATTCAAAATCTCCATAAAGCACATATAACTTTATGGACCCTGCTTCTGGATTTCTTCCCTAAATTAAATCCTTACCTTTCATTTATCTGGGCAGTCATACATACATAAGGCCGACATTATTTCTCATGATTACATCTTTCATGGCACAATTGTCTAATTTTTTACCAATACCTATTGTTTCTCACACCGAGCATGACTCACGTGAGCTTAGAGTGTAAAAGTAATTATGACATCCTTCTTTGAGCCATCAATCATAAACATCATACTCCCTTACTTGAACTATGTGGGTTCTGATTCCTTTTCCAAAACAAAGGATACGTAGGTAGCCCATCTTCGGGTTCGATCCCAACTCTGAAATAATCCATGTCCTTCTGAATGACAATAAACTTCAAGTGCCCAACTGAGTGGCTTTGAAACCAGCATGGTCATCATAATGACCAAGATACTTTTATATAAATATTCCAAAGGATACCATTGACCAAGAATCTTTAATAAATACAGATGATTCTCTATCGATGAAGAACCTCGAATACATATAAAAGATTCTCTAAATTTCGTACATATTTTATCATTGATTGTAAGATTTAAAAGAAAGATCATTTTATACTTGGTAATGTAATAAGGATTCACAAACATAAATTAAATCTATAAAGAGAGTCCCATAATGGACAATAATTCCCCTCAAAAAAGGTGTGATGAGTCTGACCTCCATCCTCTCAACCAATGCAAATTCCTAAGCCTCATCAGTCCACAAACTAATGAGCGCATACCTTTGGAAAGTAGGTCCAAATGGATGTGGAATCATTGGATGTTTCCGATTCTATGAACAAACCTGTTAGAAACTGATCGGAACGTTTGAACCTCCCATCAAGAGGTCATACCCGAATTCCGAGGGAAAAAAATGGTGAACCCGACGTGAATCCTTAACCAAATTAAAAATGATGTTTTACCTATTTATTATGCCCCTATTTAAACTCAATAAGAGGGCCAACAAGACAGTCAATAACATATCTGCTCATCCAAAATATGTAGTATATGAATTTATCTTGATTACGTCTGTTATATCAAACAGGCACTATTTTCCAAGATCTTTTGCATTTCCATAATGGCCGCTCTCAAATTCACACCTATGAATATTTCTGCTATAAATGCCACTACTGCTATTCCTGCTGGATCATCATCCGCTCTGAGTATGACATCACCTACTCAGCATCTTCAACGCTGGGTATCAAATGCGCTAGTTAAGGAGTACCGTCAACACGGTACCATCCCAACTCAGGAGGCTGCCCAACAAGCCCTCCAAGTAAACAACTCACATCGGTCGTCCGGACAACGACAACCAGTGATCAAGAAGTAGGTGGTGCTAACTACCGTCTCCAACCGTTTTGGGTCGTTATCCTCGGAACGCAATCACCATTCGCTCCCTTATTCTGGGGAGTTGAATGAACAGGTCCCTCAGGACCTTAATTCAAACAAACGAGAGTCCTTCCTGAGGGATCCCTCCAACAATCGCCGCCAGACTCGTGCGGCAGTGCGCCCTCAACATGACGAGGGTACCGACTCCAGGCGTTCGGCTCAGGTTCCTCGAACTTGAGCAAGAAAGACGAACCACCAGAGGAAGAATCCGGTCAACAGTGAGCAGGTTCTCATCTCTTCCATCTCCAGAGAAGTCCACCAACCTAACTTGGTGGCAAGCAACAAGCTAGAACATACACCTACCCATTTTAATTCCGCTGTCCAGCAGACTCGTCTGGTAGCATCACGCCAATCCCACCAGGCAATTCCGGCGGAGTACTATAGGTAGGAACATACACCTGTTTATACATCATCGGCTAGTCAGCTGACTCGTCTGACTACATATAATGGATCTCGTCAACCACGTTTGGTGAATTGCAATCAGCAGGAACATACACCTGCTAGTATTAATCAAGCCTACCAACAGTCTCGCTTGGTAGCGTTCGGAGAAGTTAGTCGGAAAGCCCCGACAACAAATAGGAAGCAGACTCAACTCTCTTCCCCCACACTTGAGTACTGTCAGGATTCACATACAGGAAAAGGAGGATAGGAGCAGGCACATACACCTGCTCCAAGCCCAGAATGGACGTATATTCCCGTTCCGGTAGCTGAAGTCCCCAAGAATATTCTATCAATGGTGAAAGAGCATAAGAAAATCCATGCTCATATTCTGGATGCCTGCCAGGATATTATAACAACTTTAGTGGCATCTTAGGGAAAGACAGATAAATCTATCCCTACCAATGGAGTGACACATCAACAATTCACTCGGGAATAGACACACACATCTGTTCCAGTCCAAGAGTGTTGTGGGGAATACTCCCCCATATTATACGAACAACCAAGTCAGGCACATACACCTGATTTGAGTGGAGATCGTCAGCCTAACCTGGCCATATTTTCTGATCAGGCACATACACTTGCTTAGAGCAGCCACTTTCGTCAACAAGTGGTTTCCAAAGTGAGTAAGAAGCTGTCTAAGAAAAATACCCGCCCAGCACAGTCAGGAGATCAAGAGCCAATCTGTAACAAGGTCGTGCTCGATGCTGGAGTTATTGAAGCCCTCAGACATTTATCTGTTGGAATTCAAGATTCTACTCCCTCAGTTCCCAATAGTGGGAACATTAATTCTGAAGGTCTTCAGCAGACACTTACTCATGAAGGATTGCTTCATGAAAATTTGGTCGATCTCGAAGTTTTATCTTCATATGAGAGCCACAGGAACCCCCTATGTGGTCAGAAGACCAAGGATCAAAAGATCTCATCTTTTGCTGTAACCCATTATGGTGGTCTTCCCCATGATGATGAATTTCACTGCGAAATTCCTCTCTGCAGTAATGATGCACATTTCCCGGAAAATGATCCAGTGGAAAATGTAGTTCATGGAAAGCCCTCTTATCTTGAGGCACTTGAAAATGCGAAACCAGTAATGTCTGAAGCTTCATCGCTAGTAGGTGAAATACTTTCTCAATCAGAAGATAGCCCAGGGTGTAGGTCATTCTCCGAACCACCCCTAAGTCATGCATCTTCTAGTTTGATCAATGATTTCTCTACCAATCCTATTGAATCCAATGAAGCAATAAGGAAACACCAACTTTGGTCAAATCAGGTAGAATAATCTTCATCAAATAACAAAGAGGAAATGCTGAATAGGAGAAAAAAACTAGCAAAAGGTGAAGTGCCAGTTATGTTTTGGCCTCTGGCTGACTCTCAGTATAATATTCCAGAAATTTTTACGGAAGATGAAATTCATGATATTCGTCTCAACATATGGAAAACTCTTTGTTAGTTGAAAAATAAAGTATTATATTATGATGAATATGAAAATCATATTAAGATAATAGAAGGGTTACAACTTCAGATTGATTTGGTGTCTCTATAAGTCTCTCGATATCTGAAGGCTGAAAAGCAACAGAGAGCCCTTCAATGTTCATGCCTTGGCTCACTAAGAAGATTGCGTCAGTTAATTTCCAATGCCCCATCTGGTATTCGTGTCATAGGATGAGGTGTTCATGGAGCACTGCATTTCATGGTGCTCTCTAGTCAACAAAGCCCGCCGAAAATGGTCTCATGCAATGTTATTGCCCATAACCGGCCACAATCAATGGGATTTGTTTGTAATAAAAAGCTTTCCCAAGAACGGGATTCAACTAGTTCCTCTCAAAATCAAGAATACAGAGAAAAAGTTGTTGAATTACTCTTGCATCAAGCAACCGAGAATATTAAACAGGCCTCTCGTTTGGAGCAAGCACGTCACCAAGTGACAGAAGTGTCAGAAATCATCCAACGGTCTTTTGAACTGGGTGATAAAAGCGGATACAGGTTAATGCATCCAGCTAATTTCCAGACTAAGGTTCGCAAGATTAGGAGGAATTTCAGGAAAGTCTCAGACATAGCATTTCAAGAACCACCCCAGCTCTCCAGACTGGGGACTCTTTTAAACCAACCCTCGGAATCAACAAATAGGTTCCAAGGAGTTGAGCGGGAACAGCAGGAACAGCCCCCGTCCACTAGACTGGGAACTTTTTCAAATCATCAATCCCCTCCTCAGAGAAAGTCGGTCTTTTATCGATTGGGGAAGAAACCTCAAGAAGAACGAAGAGCCAAATTATGAGGAGATTCCCTCCAAATTACGGTTCTTCAAGAAGTTCCTGAAGGATCAAATCAACAAAAGGCAATGTCTCATCAAAGACATGGAAGAAGACAATATCCCCGAAATGCTGATAGAAGGGATGTGATGAGTTATGCATCAATCAATGTCATCAATGTCATTGTTGCAGATCCACAAAATTAGGCTCACTCAGGGGACTCAGATGAAGAGGTTCCTACTCAATAAGATGTACGCACCGACACAAATGAAGAAGGTGTGCGTACACGAACTCAAAGGATTACTCAGAATCTAGGTAATCCTTCGAGTAACCCACTTCCCCCTCTCCGAAACGGATCCAACAAATGGAAGGGAAAGAACCAGGTTACATATCCTTCCTCTGGAGAAGGTCAATCGCTCTCACTAGAGCAAAGGTTTGCACAACAGGAGGAAGAAATGAAGGAATTAAGGAGGTTGAATGCAGAACTACTTCATGGTAGTCTTCTTCGTGAGCGTGCTGGATTCAGTCATCCAAAGGAATTTGTTGCAGCTACTGAGATGGATTAGGAATATCCTTCTCTATCAGTACACCCTTACAGGTCTAATCCTATGGGTCATGTGCAACAACAGTTGGCAGGGCTACCATCAGTTGCAGCACCAATCGCCACATCTTTCCAAGCCCCAGTCATTACACCTACCCAAGTCCAAGTTCAACTGGATGTTTCTCAAAATCTAATAACTACTATTGAGTCATTAATAGCTCGGTTAGAAACTATGGAAGGGAAATGTGCACAAGTTCAACCAGAAAGGAATGTTTACCCTGAATGGGTAGATTCAATTTCTCCTCCATCCAGTTTTTGGGAATCCTGTATTCCCTATTTTTAATGGATCAGGCGATCCTGAACAACATTTGACGCATTATGTGTCTTGTTGTGATCCTATGATGGGAACTCTAGAGAAACAAGAAGCAGTAAAACTCTGATGCTTTGTGTGAACCTTGCAAGGACCAGCTTTTGTTTGGTATATAAGCTTGCAATCCTGGTCAATTACCGGATGGGAGGATCTTCGCCAAAAATTCCTCCTTCAGTTCAGCTCAACTTTTCCAAAGACAACAATTTTCGATATTACAAATTGTAATCAAAGGGAGAATGAATGAGTCTCTGATTTCATTCCTCAATAAAAGGGATTAACATATTCCTTAAGTTTATCACTCCCTCAAGAAGAATTGTTGCCAATATGTGTGGCAAATTTGCGTGACAAATTACGCACGCCATTAATCCCTGTGAAATACACAAGAGGGTTTCAAGACCTTACTTCAATCGCCCAGCAGATTGAAGATTCCCTTATACAGGCTAAGGCTAAATCTCGTGTAATTACATCAGCTCCAGGAAGGAGAATGGGTAGAGCAGAAACTGCTACTGTTATGCTTAAAAAATCACCTGTACCTATTTCTACCTCAAAACCTTCATCTTCTCAAAGGGCTCCACCTTCTGAGTGCCAACAACAAAGGTCGTTTTGTCCAAATGATCAAAGAGATCAAAGACGAAAACAATTTGAGGATCTGAAGAGAAAAACATACACTTTCCAAAATGAACAAGTTCTTGGTTATTTCATTTCGGCTCTGGAAAAAAATTTGGTTCAATTTCCAATACCCAAGAGTCCAAACAAGAATGGAGAGGAAGACCGTCCTAATTATTGCCCTTTTCATTAAATGTTGGGGCATCCCATCCAGGAGTGTTTCGACTTCAAGGACCTCCTGCAAAAAATGGTCGACTCGAGACAAGTCACATTGAAAGGATCCTCAGCCCAGGTAGATGTGTCACTGCTACAGTTCCAGAGAAGGAAGGTGAATGGAAAGAAGTCAAAAGCAAAAATGCATAGAAGTATGATGATTGGATGGTCAGAAAGACAATCAATCGAACTCATGATATTTTGCGAACACAATTAAAGAAACCAATTGTGTCTTCTTCCATGAATGTTGCGGAAAAACCCTCTTCGTCAGAAGTAAAGACATCAAAGAAACAGCATGATTCAAAGAAAGAAAAAGAATCATAAGAAGATGAGTATGTGTCAAATCCTAAGTTATCTTTGACTTTGGTGGACTTCATGCCATCTACTTCAAAGCCACGGGCACCGCCCCACCAAATGGCACAGCCTAAACAGGCTAATCAGGAAAAGTCTTCATCAGATGAAGAGTTAATCTTCAGTTCTGTTAATATGATTCAATTAACAGATCCATATGCGAGTCGCAGTTTTGATTTCAATGAGCCTGAATTCCCTGTATCAAACAGAGGAATCAGAGGAAGTTCCAGGGGCCCAGGATACAGGGGAAGACGTGGATATTTCAGAAGCCACTATTCCAATTATACCCCTGCTAGAACTGTGTACGTAGCAGAAACTCGTGGTAGAGCCCTTCAGCGAGCTCAGCAAGAACAAGCAAGTTCTTCTACCAATAGAAAATTCAGTCCCGAAACAGTTATTTTGGAAGACCGATTGAAGCTTCCATCTTCTTCCTCTCAGCAAGTAAATGGATCTAATCGGTCTAATCTTCCAAAACCAAGGATGTTTCCAATGCTTATCCCAATACAAGATGCATCAACTTCCAAAGCATCTGCTTCCAAGGTACCTGCTAAACCACATATTCCTATTGGGAAACGTAGACCTCTAGATCAAAAGTATGATATATTGAAAAACTTGGCCCAAGTACCAGCCAAGTTATCAATTCTGGATGCTTTGAATCTGTCTAAAGATCTTCAGGAAGCACTCATCGAGGCTTTGTCAAGTCCTCAAGAATTTGAAACTGAAATTGCTGCAGTTGAAGTCTATCACAAAGAGAATAATCCTGCAGAATGTCATGCAATAATATCTTTTACTGATAAAGATGAAGATGATGTTGTGCATGGGCATATCAAACCTTTGTATTTATCTAGAAAGATCAATGTTGTAGACGTCCAAAGAGCTTTCATTGAAAATGGTTCAGGAGTCAACCTCATGCCCATTCATACACTTCGTCGATTGGGCCTCACGGAATCTGATTTATCTCTTTATACCATGATGTTACAAGGATATGATAAAAATGAACAAGAAACACTGGGCGAGGTTACAATCAGAACTCAGTTTGGAGATCTTGTATCTAATTCAGATTTGATGATTATTGATCAAGACTTAGCCTTCAACATCTTTCTTGGAAGACCCTGGCTACATCAACATGCGGCTATCCCTTCATCATACCATAAATGTCTCAAATACTATTTCGATGGTCAAGTTGGAACATTATATGGTGATAAGGCCCCATTCAAGACATGTGAGTCTCAATATATTGAGGCGGAATTCTATCACATGAAGGGAAAGGAGAAATCCACAACAAAGGAAATTACCAAATTTAATGCTTCGTATGGTTTGGAAAAAATTCCAGTAAATCCATTTACACATGCTAGTACAGATTATGTGATGCCTATTAGTCAAATTGACAAGATAGACCCAAATCAAAAGACTCTTATGGAAAGATCCATAATGTCAATTACGGCAATCGAGCCAAACAACATGGGAGAAATTGGTAATCTACCAAGCAGTGATGAAAGCACAAATGGTGACGTCTTCATTTCATCTGCTGAAATCCAACAAGTCTATACTTCTCCAATTAGGCCAGAATGAGTTATAGAAACATTATAGGTGAACAATGATGTCGATTCTCAATCCATCATTTCCTCTTTATTACCCAAAGAAGACCCTTCATCATCAATCGGGTAGGAAATGGAAGCTTCCTCTTCAAAATGTGCAAATTTTGACATCTCTTCTGATCATGAAAATTCAGCTTTTTCATCTACTATGCAAGTAGAAATGGAAGAAATAACACATGATGAAGAAGAAGAGGAAGACCTCAGAGATTCTCCTCCATCATTTGAAGAGGGTATCTCTACCACTGTGGATGAACTCAGAGAAATAAATCTGGGTATAAAGGAAGATCCATACCCCACTTTAATCAATGCGGCCATGACCCTTGAAGAGAAAGAGATGTATATTTCTTTTCTAAAGAGAAATAGAGATATTTTTGCTTGGAAATATACAGAAATTCCCGGGCTTGATCCTGATGTTGCTACACATCATTTGGGTTTACCAAAAGAACATCGAGGATTTAAGTAAGCTGCGAGAAGAACACACCAAACCCATGCTTCCAAAATTGAAGCTGAAGTGGATAAGCTTATCAAAGCTAACTTCGTTAGAGAAGTTCAATATCCCAAATTTTTGGCTAATATTGTCCCTGTAAAGAAAAAGAACGGACAAATTAGAGTTTTCATCGATTTAAGAGATCTTAATTGGAATTTTCCTAAGGATGATTTCCCAGTTCCGATTAGAGAACTTGTAATTGATGAAACAGCTAGCTATGAAGCACTTTCCTTCATGGATGGATATTCCGGATATAATCAGATCTGAATGGCCCTAGAAGACGAGGAATCTACAGCCTTCAGAGCCCCTCAGGGTGTGTTTTGCTACCGGGTAATGCCCTTCAGCTTAAAGAATACAGGTGCAAGATATCAGCGCGCCATGCATCGTATCTTCAAACCCTTCTTAGGGAAGTTTTTTGAATGATATGTAGACGATTTGGTGGTTAAATCAAAACAATGTTCTAATCACTTAGCTGATTTGGAAGTCATTTTATGCAAGCTTCGACAATATAATTTGAAGATGAACCCCTTAAAATGTGCTTTTGAGGTAACCTCAGGAAAATTTCTCAACTTTAGTGTACGCCATCGTGGTATTCAAGTCGATCCTGAGAAGACCAAGTCAATCCTTGGTGTGTCACCTCCTCAAAATTTGAAATAATTAAGAGTACTTCAAGTACACTTAGCCTATATTCGGCGTTTCATCGCCAATTTGGCAGGAAAAAGTTTACCCTTTACCAAATTGATGAAGAAGGGAGTCACTTACCAGTGGACTGAAGAATGTCAAGAATCATTCGATATTCTCAAGAAATACCTCTTGATCCCACCAGTACTCATGCCACCTGTTGAAGGAAGACCACTTATCCTATACATGACAGCTCTAGAGCAATCATTCGGTGCCTTTCTTGCTCAAAAGAATGATGTTGGGAATGAAAACAGCCTCTACTATCTCAGTCGAACTATGCTTGATGCAGAAACCCGGTATTCAAGTATTGAGAAGTGCTGCCTGGCATTAATCTTTGCAGTTCAGAAGTTGAGACATTACCTGCAACATCAAGAGTTCCAATTGGTATCTCGAAATAACCCACTCAAATTCATCCTTAGTCATCCAATTCTTACAGGACGTCTAGCAAACTGGGCAGTTATTTTGCAGCAATTCGACATTCAGTATGTGTCACAAAAGGCGATAAAGGGCCAAGCTCTGGATGATTTCCTGGCTGAACACCCTTCAGTGGAAGACACGTCTTCAGATATTGAACTCCCTGATGAGGAAGTCTTCTCTATTCAATAAAGTCCTCAAGCATGGGAAATGTATTTTGATGGTGCTTCCAGAAGTCCAACAGGGAAGAAAATAGAAAATCTTCAATTCAACAAAGTTGGCTTAGGAATTGTGCTCATTTCTCCAGAAAAGGCAGTGTTGCCTTATTCTTTCTTATTGTGGGAAGGTGGTACCAATAATGAAGCTGAATACCAAGCTCTTATCGCAGGCTTGGAATTAGTGCTTCAAGCACAAGTGAATCACTTAAAGGTGAAGGGTGATTCAGACCTGGTAATCAAAAAAATCAATGGGGATTATGCCATCAAAAAAGAAGAACTAATCCCTTTGTATGATTATGTCAGAGAGTTAATGGAGGAATTCCCTTCAGAACCGAAATTTTCTTATGTCCCAAGATCACAAAATGCTCAAGCTAATGCACTGGCTAATATAGCCACAGCTCTGGCACATCCAAATCGGGATGAGACAACCATCAGTATTGCCCACCATCGTGCAATTTCACCTTATGTTCGAATCATAACAGAGGAAATTAATGAAATTAGTCCCATTCCTGAACCGTATGGTCATACTACAGGATGGAGGTCACCTATCAGGGAATACCTTCAAAATAGAACACTTCCACCCGATAGAGCCGAGAAAGAACAAATCCGGTGACGTGTGGTCAATTTTAATATTTATGATAGCCCAGATCACCTATAGAAAGTTCTCTAAAAACGTGGTTTTGATGGAGTTCTCTTCAAATGCATTGATGGTGAAGAGACAATGGCTGTCATGAAAGAAGTGCATGCAGGAGTCTGTGGTTCCCACCAGTCTGGACATAGATTGTCAGATCAAATTCGAAGGCTTGGATACTTTTGGCCTTCTATGATACGAGATTGTGTTGATTTCACAAAGAAGTTTCATTCATGCCAAGTACATGAAAACTTCATTCATCAACCTCCAGAGTTGCTTCATACAGCTAAATATTCATGGCCATTTGCCACATGGGGAATGCATGTGGTGGGACCTTACCCTTCGGCTACGGCCAAGCAGTTTAAGTACATTCTTACTGCTACTGACTTCTTTTCCAAATGGGCAGAGGCAATACCTCTCAATGAAGTTAGTTCTAAATGCATTGTTAGCTTCATCAAGTCTAACATCATTACCAGATTTGGTGTCCCTCATACCATATTGACGGACAATGGCACCAATTTCTGTTCATCCGAGGTGAAGAAATTGTATCAAGAATACAACATCAAATCCAACCATTTATCTCGGTATCATGCAGCGGCCAATGGCTAGATAGAAGCCTTCAACAAGACTCTTTCAAATATACTGTAAAAGATGATGGATAAAGATAAGAATTCATGTCCTGATAAACTCTTTCACGCTTTATGGGCTTATCGGATTACCACCCGCACTGCAACACGATCAACTCCATATTCATTGGTATATGTAATGGAAGCATTCTTGCCAATTGAAGTTCAATTACCCTCGCTCAGAGTATCCATTTGCGATCAGTCATCTACAGATGAGGAATCTCAAAAGTGATTGAATGAATTGGAACGGTTAGATGAGAAAAGATTGTGCACTTTGCACCACTTGGAAGTCTATCAGAATCGAATAGCACGAGCTTTTAACAAAAAAGTTCATCTTCGTTCAATCACTCAGGGAGAATTGGTATTAGTTCTCAGAACTCCAATGATACCAGGAAAGAAACCTACCAAACTTGAACCAAAAAGGGAAGGACCTTATTCAATACATAGGGTCTACTCCAATGGATCTTATTCATTAATCTAGATGGATGGAGAATTCATCACTACTCCAACCAATGCCATATTTTTTAAGAAGTATTTTGTATAAACTGCAAAATTCACCAGTTTTTCCCTACAACATGACACTAAATTGTGCGGCACTAGTTCGTCCTTTCTATATGACGTTAAACTATACAGTAATGGTCTAGTATGACCTTAAACTCCTCCTTGGTCTAGTATGACCTTAAACTATTCACCAGTTTGTCCCTGCAACATGACACTAAACTGTGAGGCACCGGTTCGTCCTTGCTATATGACGTTAAACTATAAAGCAATGGTCCAGTATGACCTTAAACTGCAACTTCATCCCACACGACGTTAAACAGTGAAAAAGTTCCCTAAATGGTCCAATATGACCTTAAACTGCAACTAGGTCCTGTATAACTTTAAACTGCATCATCAACGGTCCATGCATATGACCCTAAAATATTTGCAAGTCCCTTACGTCCTGCAAGACGTTAAACTGTGACGTCCTAACTACATGACGCTAAACTGTATAAAAGTCCCTTACATCCGAAAAGACGTTAAACTACATAATCATCAAAGGTCATGTATGACCTTAAACTACACTTTTGTCCAGCATGACATTAAACTACCCCATCCACAGTCCATGCATATGACCTTAAACTATTCGCACATTCGTCCAATATGACGCTAAACTGTGGAAAAAATCCCCAATGCGTCCAACATGACGATAAATGGTGTACTCTTTTGTCCTCACTGCATGACATTAAACTGCACAGTCCCCCTTTCGTCCAACATGACGTTAAACTCTATTGTCCCCATAGTCCTAACTACATGACGCTAAACTGTACAGAAGGTCCGTGATACGTCCTACATGACATTAGACTATACTTTGTCCCTGCTACATGACACTAAACTGTGCAGCACCAATAGTCCTAACTGCAAGACTTTAAACTGCATAGTCCCTTCATACGTCCTACATGACGTTAAACTGTGTATCATTAAGTTTGTTGCTACCTCTTGTTTCTCACACCGAGTATGAATCACGTGAGCTTAGAGAAAACCTCAACCATAACACTCTCTTTGGGCCGCTAACCATGTGTAAGTCCCAACAACATTTTTTTTAGGTCGTTGTCCCCAAGAACAACTTGATCATAAATTCATTCTTTAATTGAACTACACAGACTTTGATCCTTGCCTTCTAGGCTGGGTATGTAGGAAAACTCCCAAGGTTCAAGCCCAAAACCAATCTCTTCACATTGGTTCACCTCCATCTCATACGATGTTGATTCGTGAAACCGCCCCTAGAATCAATATCTTTACATTGGTTCACATTCTTCCTTGTTATACAACGTTAAACTATACAACACTTTTTTCCAGTATGACAGTAAACTACAATATTCTTTTATACCCTCACCTGAGAGGGAACCATTATTTACATTGATTTTTCAATCATGTTTCATTTCAAAGACTACATGCATACATGGAAACGCCCAAACCTTTTATCTTGGGTTAAATCATCATTGTACTAAAGTCCCCTTTAACCCTTCATATGTACGAACCAAATTTGTACAAATGGTATTTCTAGAACTACGTGGGCTTGATTCCCATCTTTATGGGATACGTAGGAATGTTCGAGTGTCCCTCGAATCCAGCCCCAAGTCTTTGGGCCTAACCCCAAATTCCACTTCCAGTCCCTTAGATGAAAAGTCCCCATGAAAACACACACTGTGTATTTCTTACAATGGTCCAAGCTCTATGACCCTAAACTAAGATCTCTAATCCTTTTTTCCCACACGACATTAAACTGTAGTTTAAGAACTATGTATGGCTTGATTCTCATCCTTATGGGATATGTAGTGAAGTCCAATATTTCAATTCAGGACCCAGCCATAACATGATTATGGTTAGCATTGATCTGTGTATCTCTATATACATTGAACAATACCCATCTTTATGTGTCATAATCCTAACCTTAAATATTTTCAGATCCTCATAACCCTTTTCATGACTTCTAGTCACAAAAATGTCAAATTTATGATAATTCTTTTGCCTGACTATGTAGCACGTTCCCATAGGCGGCCTTGCATAAACATTCTACATAACAGACTTTTTATCCAAAAGATACTATTATTTCACTATGCATCCAATGCCCTTAGGTGGACCTGCATAATTCAACCCCCTAACGGGTTTGTCGGATAGTGGTAACTTCATTATTGGGAATAATGCCTCTTTTTTCTTTATTTGTCTTAAATGACCGTATGTAGGGATCCACAAAAATATTCATCCTTAACATACTTGTCCCATATCCTTTTTCATGATCTAAAAGTATTCAAGCCTATGGCTTATATTCTCCTTCCCTAAATTTGGGTCACACCTTCGTAGGAGTGATATTCATCCAGTTATTCGATAATATTTTTTGGAAATATCTTTTCCATATTCAAGTACCACTTTCCATACATCAAACTCTATACTTTGGAAGATTTGAATCTCCATAAACTTTCACTGGCTTTTAGCACTAGGAAAGTAAATTTCTGAGAGTTCTTTTGCCTAACTATGCAGCACGTGCCCATAGGTGGCCTTGCATAAACAGTCTACATAACAGACTTGTTAGCCAAAAGATACTATTTTATTTAACTATGCATCCAATGCCCTTAGGTGGCCCTGCATGATTCAACCCACTAACGGGTTTGTTAAATAATGGTAACTTCATTCTTGGAAACTACTTCTTCTAATGCCTTTTAGCTCTTTTTCACATCATTTCTCAAATTCAAATATTCTTAAGTCATAGTTTACATATTTTCCCTCATACTTGAGTATGGTACTATGTTTTCAGATGAGTTGTCAAGGAATTGAGTCAATTCTAATCCATTCCGGTCAAAGCTATTTCGACCTTAAACATTAGCCTTTTTATGTCCGACATGCATGAATTTAAACTGCCCACAAAAGACAAGGGAACTCTGAATAAAAGTCAAGTTCCAGCTCACTAAACATACATTTAGTATGATTTAGGTAACATTGAGAAATTAAAAGGTTTGAATTTTTTAGGGATATTTACATTAATCCTAGTAAAAATCAAACTGTGCTTACTAGGCCCATTGGCTTTGGTAAAATTTAAATCATGTAGTAAAAGAGAATGCAGGAACAAATGAGTGAAGGTGAAAGTGTTTTTCATTGATATATAAGAGTTAGAAGGACATCCACATATTGGAGTCTCTTCTCTTTTTCAGGAATTACAAGAGGCTTTCAAAATAACACTTCATTTGATTTACGGCATCCCGATCTTCATTAGAAACCACCTGGAATTCATTCATTCAACTGGATACAATAAGAGATGCAGTGATACCAACTCTTCTTGGAACAATTGTAAAAGGATGTTCTTGAGTGCGGTTTGAGAAACTTTTCTACTGATCAAACAGTGACTCTGTTTCTGTCCAAGAGACTTGGAAGATGGATACATGGATTTGATAATGGAGCATGGGAAGTAAAGAGCCATTTGCAGAGAGTACTCTTTTCATATATTGCTTTAATACCATATTTATCTTCTCTCCACCAACCGGCAGTGGAAAACATTTCAGCCCATGGGTTTTCCAATTTCATATCTGCAAGGAAATGACATGGAGGAAGAATTTGAAAGTTCACACCATTGTTGTTGCTCTTAATGCACAACATAACCGAAATAGAGGAGTAGCAGTGCAGCTACATTTCAGGTGTATAATTCTTTGCATCTATAACATTGACTCCTTGTAGATGACCATGACCATATAGATGCAGGTAGATGCTCTATAAGAAATTAAGATGATATTTATTCAAGTACTTAGCCAAATCTGGGAGAGTTTTGTCACAGATATCATAGTAATCATGGCCAATGATGTTCATCATGTCATCAATCCACTTGCTAGCCAGTTCATCAGCCATTTTAATTCCCTTGGGAGCCATTTAATCTGCACAAAAGTTGAACAAACTAACTCTTAAATGGGTTTATTTTTCATAAAATTTGTGAAAGAACTCGACAAAATGGCTAAGGCATTAAGGCATGCAAGTCTAAACTCAATGTGCAAGTGTTTGTGTGTCGTGCTAGTTTTTGACACGCAAGTACAAACCGCGCAAGTACAAATACCTATAGAGCAGTGCGACAGCAAAGAAAGATCGGAAAACAGAGCAACCTGCGCGGCTAAGGTGACATGTGCGGCGAGAGCTCGATGGTTTGAAATCCGGAAATCCATATGCTTTGTACGGAAGTGAGGCCCTATATTTATAGACGCGGCCAGAACCCTGCGTGTCGTACCCCTGCGTGCTAGGCCCTACGTGACGTGCACTTGCGCACCACCCTCTGCGCCATCAAGACTTGCGCGCCACCGATCCTTTGGATGTCTCTCTTTTCCTCAGAGTCAAATCTGCATTTCTTTTAGATCCAACTCTGAGGGGGGACTTTTGTTGACGCTCCTTTTTCTTAACAGAGTCTAAATATTGGAAAAAGGGAATATCTTAGCTCAAATTGATTCATCCTTTGAAGAAAAAATCAAAAATCGGCAAAGGGATGAACAAGGAGAAGATTTCCCATAAGTCGCGCAAGTTTCCTCATAGGCACGCAAGTCCACTTACGCAGCGCATTATGGTCGCGCAAGTGACTTGCGCGACCTAAGTGATAACCGCTCGGGGTCTTCTCCTGCCTATAAATAGACCCTGTGGGCCCCCCATTCCAAGAGGATTTTTTCCAGAAACTCATATTTGAGCTTCCGGCGCCCTAGTCTCTTCTCAAAGCTTCTGGAACACTTCTAAGGTAATTTCTTACCTAGAACAGAAGATCTAAAGAGGGGGAGGAAGGCCTATGTGTTGAAACTCATCAACACTTGCGCGACTAGGTGGACAGCCCTTAAGGGAAATGGCCACACTTGCGTGCCGCCTTACTCCTTCAATAGAACCTGCGCGCCCCTCTCTTGGAAGAACCTCAGGAGGATTCTAAAGGCCTTAACCAAAAGTCGCTCAAGTATTACCCTACTGGTTGAACACTGCGCAAGTACCCAATGTGTCGCGCAGGTATACCTGCGCAACCAAGACTTGCGCACCCACGCAGTACCTGCGCGCCTGCCAGGACTTGTGCGCCCCTTCCTTTTTGGGTGCCCTTCTTTCCCATTTTACCCCTCTTGAGCCATTCAACCTTTCCTATTAAAGATTTAGTCTTCAAGACACTCTTCAAATCCATTTACAGCATGATTTCTTGATTTTACTTCTTTATCTGAAAGGAATTCTGTGGAATATCCCTCAAAACATAGTGATTTACACATCTTTATGTCACAAAAGATTGAGATTTCATTCAATCAACCTCATCCTTTAAGAGGAGAGATCCCCTAACCTGGGCCTCCTTTTCAGAAGTAATTATCAGTCATAATTCCTTTAACTTGGGCCTCCTTTTCATGAGTAAGCCCCAGTCTTAAATTGGGCATCCTCTTTAGGAGTAAGCCCCAGTCCTAATTTGGGCATCCTCTTTAGGAGTAAGCCCCAAATCCCTTAATTTTTAAATTCTCTTAACCTGGGCCTCCTTTTCAGGAGTAAGCCCCAGTCATAATTCTCTTAACCATTCCTAATTTTCCTTTGATCTGGGATTCCTTTTCAGGAGTAAAACCCAAATCATAAGTCCTCTCCTAATTTGGGCCTCCTTTTCAGGAGTAAGCCCCAAAGTTAGAGTATTCAAAATCTCCATAAATCACATATACCTTTATGGACCCTGCTCTTGGATTTCTTCCCTAAAGTAAATCCTATCCTTTCATTTATCTGGGCAGTCATACATACATAAGCCCCACATTATTTCTCATGATTGCATCTTTCATGGCACAATTGTCTAATTTTTTACTAATACATCTTGTTTCTCACATCGAGAATGACTCACGTGAGCTTAGAGTGTAAAAGTAATTATGACATCCTTCTTTGAGCCATCAATCATAAACATAATACTCCCTTACTCGAACTACGTCGGTTCTGATTCCTTTTCCAAAACAAAGGATACGTAGGTATCCCATCTGCGGGTTCGATCCCAACTCTGAAATAATCCATGTCCTTATGAAGGACAATAAACTTCAAGTGCCCCACTGAGTGGCTTTGAAACCATCATGGTCATCATAATGACCAAGAGACTTTTATATAAATATGCCGAAGGATACCATTGACAAATAATGTTTAATAAATACAGATGATTCTATATCGATGAAGAACCTCGAATACATATAAAAGATTCTCTAAATTTCGTACATATTTTATCATTGATTGTAAGATCTAAAGGAAAGCTCATTTTATACTTGGTAATGTAATAAGGATTCACAAACATAACTTAAATCTATAAAGAGAGTTCCGGAATAGAAAATAATTCCCCTCAAAAACGGTGTGATGAGTGCGACCTCCCATCCTCTCGACCAATGAAACTTCCTAAGCCTCACCAGTCCACAAACTAATGAGCGCCTACCTTTGGAAAGTATGTCCAAATGGATGTGGAATCATTGGATGTTTCCGGTTCTACGAACAAACCCATTTGAAACCGATCGGAACGTTTGAACCTCCCATCAAGAGGCCATCCCCGAATTCTAAGGGAAACAAAAATGGTGAACCCGACGTGAATCCTTAACCAAATTAAAAATGATGTTTTACCTATTTATTAGGCCCCTATTTAAATTCAATGAGAGGGCCAACAAGATAGTCAATAACATATGTGCTCATCCAAAAGATGTAGTAGCTGAATTTATCTTGATTACATCTGTTATATCAAACAGGAACTATTTTCCAAGATCTTATGCATTTCCATAATGTCTGCTCTCAAATTCACACCTGTGAATACTCCTGCTGTAAATGCCACTGTTGCTATGCCTTCTGGATCATCATCCGCTCTGAGGATGACATCACCTACTCAGTGTCTTCAACACTGGGTATCAAATGCGCTGGTTAAGGAGTACCATCAACACGGTACCATCCCAACTCTAGAGGCTACCTGACAAGCCCTCCAAGTAAACAACTCACATCGGTCATCCGGACAACGACGACAAGTGATCAAGATGCAGGCGGTGCTGACTACCGTCTCCAACCGTTTCGGGTCGTTATCCTCGGAACGAAATCACTATTCGCTCCCTTATTCCAGGGAGGTGAATAAACAGGTCCCTCGGGACCTTAATTCAAACAGACGGGAGTCCTTCCTGAGGGCTCCCTCCAATAATCGCTGCCAGACTCGTGCAGTAGTGCGCCCTCAACATGATGAGGGTACCGACTCCAGGCGTTCGGCTCAGGTTCCTCGAACCCGAGCAAGCAAGACGAACCACCAGAGGTGGAATCCGGTCAATAGTGAGCAGGTTCTCAACTCTACCATCTCCGGAGAAGTCCACCAACCTAACTTGGTGGAAAGAAACGAGCGGGAACATACACCTGCCCATTTTAATTCCGTTGTCTAGCAGACTCGTCTGGCAGCATCACGCCAATCCCGCCAGGAAATTCCGGTGGAGTACTATAGGTAGGAACATACACCTGTTTATACATCATAAGCTAGTCAGCAGACTCGTCTGACTACATATGATGGATCTCTTCAACCACGTTTGGAAAATTGCAATCAGCAGGCACATACACCTGCTAGTATTAATCAAGGCTACCAACAGTATCGCTTGGTAGCGTTCGTAGAAGTTAGTCGGAAAGCCCTGAAAACAAATAGGAAACAGACTCAACTCTCTACCCCCACACTTGAGTACTGTCAGGATTCACTTAGAGGAAAAGGAGGACAGGAGCAGGCACATACACTTGCTCCAAGCCCGGAATGGACGTATATTCCCATTCTGGCAGCTGAAGTCACCAAGTATATTCTATCAATGGTGAAAGAGCAGAAGAAAATCCCTGCTCATATTCTGGATGCCTGCCAAGATATTATAACAACTTCAGCGGCATCTCAGGGAAAGACACATAAATCTATCCCTACCAATGGAGTGACACATCAACAATTCACTCCGTAACAGACACACACATCTGTTCCAGTCCAAGAGGGTTGTGGGGAATACTCCCCCATATTATATGGACAACCAAGTCGGGCACATACACCTGATTTGAGTGGAGATCGTCAGCCTAAACTGGCCATCTTTCCTGATCAGGCACATACACCTGCTCAGAGCAGCCACTTTCGTCAACAAGTGGTTTCCAAAGCGAGTAAGAAGGCGTCTAAGAAAAAGACCCGCCCAACACAGTCAGGAGATCAACAGCCAATCTATAACAAGGCCTTGCTCGATTCTGCAGTTCTTGAAGCCCTCAGACATTTATTTGTTGAAATTCAAGATTCTACTCCCTCAGTTCCCAATAGTGGGAACATTAATTCCGAAGGTCTTCAACAGACACTTCCTCATGAAGGCTTGCTTCATGACAATTCGGTCGATCTCGAAGTTTCATCTTCAGATGAGAGCCACAGGAACCCTCTGTGTAGTCAGAAGACCAAAGAGCAAAAGATATCATCTTTTGTTGTAACCCATTATGGTGGTCCTCCCCATGATGATGAATTCCACTACGAAAGTCCTCTCTGCAGTAGTGATGCACATTGCCCAGAGAATTCTCCAATGGACAATGTAGTGCCGAGAAAGCCCTCTTATCTTGAGGCACTTGCAAATGCGAAACCAGTCATGTCTAAAGCTTCATCGCTAGCAGGTGAAATACTTTCTCAATCAGAAGATAGCCCAGGGTGTAGGTCATTCTCTGAACCACCCCTAAGTCATGAATCTTCTAGTTTGATCAATGATTTCTCTACAAATCCTGTTGAATCCAATGAAGCAACAAGGAAACACCAACTCTGGTCAAATCAGGTAGAATAATCATCATCAAATAACAAAGAGTAAATTCTGAACATGAGAAAACAACTGGTGAAAGGTGAAGTGCCAGCTATGTTTTGGCCTTTGGCTGACTCTCAGTATAATATTCCAGAAATGTTGACAGAAGATGAAATTCATGATATTCGTCTCAACATATGGAAAACTCTTTGTCAGTTTAAAAAGAAAGTATTATATTATGATGAATATGAAAATAATCTTAAGATAATATAAGGGATACAACGTCAGATTGATTTGGCGTCTCTATCAGTCTCTCGATATCCGAAGGCTGAAAAGCAACAGAGAGCCCTTCAACGTTCATGCCTTGGCGCACTAAGAAGATTGCATCAATTAATTTCCAATGCCCCATCTGGTATTCATGTCAGAGGATGGGGTGTTCCTGGATAACTGCATGTCATGGTGCTCTCCAGTCAACAAAGCCCACCGAAAATGGTATCATGCAATGTTATTGCCCATATCTGGCCACAGTCAATGGGCTTTGTTTGTAATCAAAATCTTTCCCAAGAACAGGCTTCAACTAGTTCCTCTAAAAATCAATAATACAGATAACAAGTTGTTTAATTACTCTTGAATCAAGCAAATAAGAATATTAAACAGCCCTCTCGTTTGGAGCAAGCACGTCACCAAGTGACAGAAGTGTCAGAAATCATCCTACGGTATTTTGAACTGGGTGATAAAAGAGGATACAGGTTAATGCATCCAGCTAATTTCTGGACTAAGGTTCGCAAGATCAGGAGTACTTTCAAGAAAGTCTCATATATAGCATATTAAGAACCACCCCAGCTCGCCAGACTGGGGACTCTTTTAAACCAACCCTCGGAATCAACAAATAGGTTCCAAGGAGTTGAGCGGGAACAGCCCCAGTCCACTGGACTGGGGACTTTTTCAAATCATCAATCCCCTCCTCAGAGAAATTCGGTCTTTTCTCGATTGGGGAAGAAACCTCAAGAGGAACGAAGAGCCAAATTATCAGAAGATTCACTCCAATTTACGGTTCGTCAAGAAGTTCCTGAAGGATCGAATCAACAAAAGGCAATGTCTCATCAAAGACATGGAAGAAGACAATATCACAGAAATGCTGATAGAAGGGATGTGATGAGTTATGCATCAATAAATGTCATCAATGCCGTTATTGTTGATCCGCCAAATGAGGCTCACTCAGGGGACTCAGATGAAGAGGTTCCTGCTCGATAAGATGTACGCACTGACACAAATGAAGTAGGTGTGCGTAAACGAAGTCAAAGGATTACTCAGAATCTAGGTAATCCTTCGAGTAACCCACTTCCCCCTCTCCAAAAGGGATCCAAAAAATGGAAGGGAATGAACCAGGTTACATATCCTTCCTCTAGAGAAGGTCAATCACCCTCACTATAGCAAAGTTTTGCACAACAGGATGAATAAATGAAGGAATTAAGAAGGTTGAATGCAGAACTACTTCAGGGTAGTCTTCTTTGTGAGCATGTTGGAGTCAGTTAGCCAAAGGAATTTGTTGCAGCTACTGAGATGGATCAGGAATATCCTCCTCTATCAGTACACCTTTACAGGTCTAATCCTATGGGTCCAGTGCAACAATAGTTTGCAGTGCTACCATCAGTTGCAGTACAAATTTTCACATCTGTCCAAGCTCCAGTCATTGCACCTACCCAAGTCCAAGTTCAACTGGATGTTTCTCAAAAGCTAATAACTACTATTGAGCCATTAACAGCTCGGTTAGAAAATATGGAAGGGAAACATGTGCAAGTTCAACCAGAAAAGAAATTTTACCCTGAATGGGTAGATTCAATTTCTCCTCCATCCAGTTTTGGGAATCCTGTATTCCCTATTTTCAATGGATCAGGCGATCCTGAACAGCATTTGATGCATTACGTGTCTTGTTGTGATCCTATAATGGGAACTATGGAGCAAAAATAAGTAGTAAAACTCAGATGCTTCGTGCAAATCTTGCAAGGACCATCTTTTGTTTTGTATACAAGCTTGCGATCCCGGTCAATTACCAGATGGGAGGATCTTCGCCAAAAATTCCTCCTTCAGTTCAGCTCAACTTTGACAAAGACAACAGTTTTCGATCTTACAAATTGTAAGCAAAGGGAGAATGAAAGAGTCTCTGATTTCATTGCTTGCTGGAAGGGATTAACATATTCCTTGAGTTTAGCACTCCCTCAAGAAGAATTGTTGCCAATCTGTGTAGAAAATCTGCGTGACGAATTACACACGCCATTAATCCCTGTGAAATACACAGGAGGGTTTCGAGACCTTACTTCAATCGCTTAGTAGATTGAAGATTCCCTTATACAGGCTAAGGTTAAATCTCGTGTAATTTCATCAGCTCCAGGAAGAAGAATGGGTAAATCAGATTCTGCTACAGTTATGCTTAAACAAGCACCTGTACCTATTTCTACCTCAAAACCTTCATCTTCTCGAAGGGATCCACCTTCTAAGCGCCAACAACAAAGGCCGTTTCGTCCAGATGATCAAAGAGATAAAAGACAAAAAAAATTGAGGATCTGAAGAGAAAAACATACTCTTTCCGAAATGAACAAGTTCCTGGTTATTTCATTTCGGCTCTGGAAAACAATTTGGTTCAATTACCAATACCCAAGAGGCCAAACAAGAATGGAGATGAAGACCGCCCTAATTATTTTCCTTTTCATCAAATGTTGGGGCATCCCATCCAGGAGTGTTTCATCTTCAAGGACCTCCTGCAAAAGATGGTCGACTCGGGACAAGTCACATTGAAAGGCTCCTCAACCCAGGTAGCATGTGTCACTTCTATAGTTCTAGAGAATGAAGGTGAATGACCAGAAGTCAAAAGCAAAAATGCACAGAAGTATGATCATTGGATGGTCAGAAATACAATCAATTGAACTCATTCTATTTTGCGAACACAATTAAAGAAACCAATTGTGTCTTCTGCCATGAATGTTTCGGCAAAACCCTCTTCGTTAGAAGGAAATACCTCAAAGAAATGGCATGATTCAAAGAAAGAAAAGAATCAGAAGAAGATGAGAATGTGTCAAAACCTAAGTTATCTTTGACTTTGGCGGACTTCATTCCATCTACTTCAAAGCCACGGGCACCGCCCCACCAAACGGCACAGCCTAAATAGGCTAATCAGGCAAAGTCTTCATCAGACGAAGAGTTAATCTTCGATTCTGTTAATATGATTCAATTAACAGATCCATATTCCAGTCATAGTTTCAATTTCAATGAGCCAGAATTCCCTGTATCAAATAGAGGAATTAGAGGATGTTCCATTGGCTCAGGATACAGGGGAAGACGTGGATCCTTCAGAAGACACTATTTCAATTCTACCCCTGCTAGAACTGTGTACGCAGCAGAAACTCGTGGTAGAGCCCTTCAGCGAGCTCAGCAAGAACAAACATGTTCTTCTACCAATATCAAATTAATTCCTGACACAGTTATTTTGGAAGACTGATTGAAGGTTCCATCTTCTTCCTCTCAGTAAGTAAATGGATCTAATCGGTCTAATCTTCCAAAACCAAGCATGTTGCCAACGCTTATCCCAATACAAGATGCATCAACTTCTAAAGCATATGCTTCCAAGGTACCTGCTAAACCCCATATTCCTGTTGGGAAACGCAGACCTCTGGATCAAAAGTATGATATATTGAAACACTTGGCCCAAGTACCAGCCAAGTTATCAATTCTAGATGATTTGAATCTTTCAAAAGATCTTTGGGAAGCACTCATCGAGGCTTTGTCAAGTCCTCATGAATTTGAAACTGAAATTGCTGCAGCTGAAGTCTATCACATAGAGAATAATCCTATAGAATGCCATGAAATAATCACTTTTACTGATAAAGATGAAGATGATGTTGTGCATGGGTATATCAGACATTTGTATTTATCTGGAAAGATCAATGGTGTAGACGTCCGAAGATCTTTCATTGACAATGGTTCAGGAGTCAACCTCATGCCCATTCGTACACTTCGTCGATTGGGCCTCACGGAATCTGATTTATCTCCTTCTACCATGATGTTACAAGGATATGATAAAAATGAACAAGAACCACTGGGCGAGGTTAAACTCAGAACTTAGTTTGGAGATCTTGTATCCAATTCAGATTTCATGATTGTTGATCAAGACTCAGCCTTCAACATCTTCCTTGGAAGACCCTGGCTACACCAACATGCGGCTATCCCTTTATCATACCATCAATGTCTCAAATACTGTTTCGATAGTCAAGTTGGAACATTATATGGTGATAAGGCCCCATTCAAGACATGTGAGTCTCAATACATTGAGGCGGAATTCTATCACATGAAGGGAAAGGAGAAATCCACAACAAAGGAAATTACCAAAGTTAATGCTCCATATGGTTTGGAAAAAATTCCAGTATGTCCATTTACACATGTGAGTACAGATTATGTGATGCCTATTAGTCAAGTTGAAAAGATAGACCCAAATCAAAATACTCTTATGGAAAGATCCATAATGTCAATTACGACAATCGAGCCAGACAACATGGGAGAAATTGGTAATCTACCAAGCAGTGATGAAAGCACAAATGGTGACGTCTTCATTTCATATGCTAAAATCCAACAAGTCTATACTTCTACAATTATTCCAGAAGGCGTTATAGCACCATTAGAGGTGAAAAATGATGTCGATTCTCAATCCATCATTTCCTCTTTATTACCCAAAGAAGACCCTTCATCATCAATCGAGTCGGAAATGGAAGCTTCCTCTTCAAAATGTGCAAATTTTGACATCTCTTCTGATCGTGAGAATTCTGCTTTGTCATATACTATGCAAGTAGAAATGGAAGAAATAACACATGATGAAGAAGAAGAGGAAGATCTCAGAGATGCTCCTCCAGCATTTGAAGAGGGTATCTCTACCACTGTGGATGAACTCAGAGAAATAAATCTGGGTACAAAGGAAGATCCACGCCCCACTTTAATCAGTGCGGCCATGACCCTTGAAGAGAAAGAGATGTATATTTCTTTTCTAAAGAGAAATAGAGATATTTTTTCTTGGAACTATACATAAATTCCCAGGATTGATCCTGATGTTGCTACTCATCATTTGGGTTTACCCAAAGAACATCGAGGATTTAAGCAAGCCAAGAGAAGATCACACCCAACCTATGCTTCCAAAATTGAAGCTGAAGTGGATAAGCTTATCAAAGATAACTTCATCAGAGAAGTTCAATATCCCAAATGGTTGGCTAATATTGTCCCTGTAAAAAAAAGAATGGACAAATTAGAGTTTTCATCGATTTCAGAGATCTTAATCGGCATTGTCCTAAGGATGATTTCCCAGTTCCAATTACAGAACTTCTAATTGATGAAACAGCTGGCTATGAAGCACTTTCCTTCATGGATGGATATTCCAGATATAATCCGATCCGAATGGCCCCAGAAGATGAGGAATCTATAGCCTTCAGAGCCCCTCATGGTCTGTTTTGCTACTGGGTAATGCCCTTCGGCTTAAAGAATGCAGGTGCAACATATCAGCGCACCATGCATCGTATTTTCAAACCCTTCTTAGGGAAGTTTGTTGAATGCTATGTAGACTATTTGGTGGTTAAATCCAAACAACGTTCTAATCACTTGGCTGATTTGGAAGTCATATTCTGCAAGTTTCGACAACATAATTTGAAGATGAACCCCTTAAAATGTGCTTTTGGGGTAACCTCAGAAAAATTTCTCGACTTTGTTGTATGCCATCGTGGTATTGAAGTCGATCCTGAGAAGACCAAGTCAATCCTTGGTATGTCACCTCCTCAAAATTTGAAAGAATTAAGAGGACTTCAAGGACACTTAGCCTATATTCAGCGTTTCATCGCCAATTTGGCAGGCAGAAGTTTACCCTTTACGAAATTGATGAAGAAGGGAGTCACTTACCAGTGGACTGAAGAATGTCAAGAAGCATTCGATATTCTCAAGAAATACCTCTTGAGTCCACCGGTACTCATGCCACCTGTTGAAGGAAGACCACTTATCCTCTACGTGACAGCTCTAGAGTGATCATTGGGTGCCTTTATTGCTCAAAAGAATGATGCTAGGAATGAAAACAGCCTCTACTATCTCAGTAGAACTATACTTGAAGCAGAAACCCAGTATTAAAGTATTGAGAAGTGCTGCCTGGCATTAATCTTTGCAGTTTATAAGTTGAGACATTACCTTCAACATCACGAGGACCAATTGGTATCTCGCAATAACCCGCTCAAATTCATCCTTAGTCGTCCAATGCTTACAGGACGTCTAGCAAACTGGGCAGTTATTTTTCAGCAATTTGATATTCAGTATGTGTCTTAAAAGGTGATAAAGGGCCAAGCTCTGGCTGATTTCCTAGCTAAACACCCTTTAGTGGAAGACACGTCTTCAGATATTGAACTCCCTGATGAGGAAGTCTTCTCTATTCAAGAAATTCCTCAAGCATGGGAAATGTATTTTGATGGTGCTTCCATAAGTCCAACAGGGAAGAAAATGGAAAATCCTAAATTCAACAAAGTTGGCATAGGAATTGTAATCATTTCTCCAGAAAAGGCAGTGTTACCTTATTCTTTCTTATTGTGGGAAGGTGGTACCAATAATGAAGCTGAATACCAAGCTCTTATCGCAATCTTGGAATTAGCACTTCAAGCACAAGTGAATCACTTAAAAGTGAAGGGTGATTCAGACCTGGTAACCAAACAAATCAACGGGGATTATGCCATCAGAAAAGAAGAACTAATCCCTTTGTATGATTACGTCAGATAGTTAATGGTGGAATTCCCTTCAGAACCGACATTTTCTTATGTCCCAAGATCACAAAATGCTTAAGCTGATGCACTGGCTAATATAGCCACAGCTCTGGCAGATCCAAATCGGGACGAGACAACCATCAGTATTGCCCACCATCGTGCAATTTCACCTTTTGTTCGAATCAGAACAGAGGAAATTAATGAAATTAGTCCCATTCCTGAACCGTATGGTCATACTACATGATGGAGGTCACCTATCAGGGAATACCTTTAAAATGGAACACTTCCACCCGATAGAGCCGAGAAAGAATAAATCCAGCGACGTGTGGTTAATTTTACTCTTTATGATAGACCAGATCACCTAGATAAAGTTCTCTACAAACGTGGTTTTGATGGAGTTCTCTTCAGATGCATTGATGGTGAAGAGACAATGGTTGTCATGAAAGAAGTGCATGAAGGAGTCTGTGGTGCCCACCAGTCTGGACATAGATTGTCAGATCAAATTCGAAGGCTTGGATACTTTTGGCCTTCAATGATACGAGATTGTGTTGATTTCACAAAGAAGTGTCATTCATACCAAGTACATGCCAACTTCATTCATCAACCTGCAGAGTTGCTTCATACAGCTAAATACTCATGGCCATTTGCCACATGGGGAATGGATGTGGTGGAACCTTACCCTTCGGCTAAGACCAAGCAGTTTAAGTACATTCTTACTGCTACTGACTTCTTTTCCAAATGGGCAGAGGCAATACCTCTCAAGGAAGTCAGTTCTAAATGCATTGTTAGCTTCATCAAGTCTAACATCATTACCAGATTTGGTGTCCCTCATACCATATTGATAGACAATGGCACCAATTTTTGTTCATACGAGGTGAAGAAATTGTATCAAGAATACAACATCAAATCCAACCATTCATCTCGGTATCATGCAGCGGCCAATGGCCAGATAGAAGCCTTCAACAAGACTCTTTCAAATATACTACAAAAGATGGTGGATAAAGATAAGAAGTCATGGCCTAATAAACTCTTTCACGCTTTATGGGCTTATCGGATTACCACCCACACTGTAACGCGATCAACTCCATATTCATTGGTATATGGAACGGAAGCAGTCTTTCCAATTGAAGTTCAATTACCCTCGCTCAGCGTATCCATTTGCGATCAGTCATCTATAGATGAGCAATCTCAAAAGTGATTGAATGAATTGGAACGGATAGATGAGAAAATATTGTGCACTTTTCACCACTTGGAAGTCTATCAGAATCGAATAGCACAAGCTTTTAACAAAAAAGTTCATCTTCGTTCATTCACTTAGGGAGAATTGGTATTAGTTTTCAGAACTCCAATGATACCAAGAAAGAAACATCCCAAACATGAACCAAAATGGGAAGGACCTTATTCAATACATAGGGTCTACTCCAATGGAGCTTATTCATTAATCTTGATGGATAGAGAATTCATCACTACTCCAACCAATGCCAGATTTTTGAAGAAGTATTTTGTATAAACTGCAAAATTCACTAGTTTGTCCCTACAACATGACACTAAACTGTGCGGCACCAGTTCGTCCTTTCTATATGACATTAAACTATATAGAAATGGTCCAGTATGAAATTCAACTCATAGGAGCGATAAAATTATGTTTTATGTAAATTTGAAAATGCTCCTAGGAGGTGGGTAAAAGACGGTAAAAAGTTCATTAAACTTTTTGTATATCTAAAATTATTATAAACTGACTCTAATGAATTAAATTGAACTTATATATGTATTATGTATCTATTTTGACCTAAAATAAATTTAAATAAAATAAATAATTATTTAAATACAATTTTTGTTTTAAACTATAACTCAATGGTTTTCACTATTCATTAAAAATTGAAAGTTTTCATAAAAATATCAAAAATTCACCCTAGGCTAATTTTGATACTTCGAATCCAAAAATGAAGTCCATTTTGAAAGAAAAAATTTATAAAATTTTAAAAAAGTGGGTATTAGTATTCATAACGGCTAGTTTGATTGGTTGTGGTGTGTTAGAACTCAAAGTTGTGTAAAACACACACTATTTTATTATTCAAGGAGAAGCACACTATTGAAGCTTGGGGTGTTTCAATCTCACCTCCTTCAAATAATTTGGTCCTCAAAATTTCAAGAATATTACTGCATAAAAAGACCCAGATGGTTCTTCATCATAAGTTCCTCGGGTTCCCACGTTTCCTCTTCCATTTTAAGGTTTCTCCATAGAAATTTTACCAGACGAGTCGTCTGGTTTCTCAACACTTGTTCTCTTGTATCAAGAATCTTGACAGGCTCTTCGCAATAAGATAGATCGGGTTCCAGTTATAATTTCTCATACGTGAGTACATGCATTGGGTTAGGCATGTATTTTCTCAACAATGATATGTGGAACACATCGTGAACTTTGGAGAGACTTGGCAGCATTGCCAAACAGTAAGCTACAACCCCAATTTGTTCAATAATTTCGAAAGGTCTGATGTACTCGGAACTCAATTTACCCTTCTTACTGAAACGTATATCACCCATCCATAGAGATACCTTCAAGAAAATATAATCTCCTAAATGAAATTCGAAATCCTTCCTTCGGTTATCGTCATAGATCGTCTGCCTACTTTGAGCTGCTTTGATGTGGGTTTGGATTACCTTCACCTTTTCCATCATTTCCTCCATAAGTTCTGGGCCTACGAGTTTTATTTCACCAAAATCATCCCAATAGGTTGGTGTGTGACATATGTTTCCATATAATGCTTCATATGGTGCCATCTGAATACATGAATGAAAGCTAATGTTATAGGAAAATTCTACCAGAGGTAAATATTGATCCCAAATACCTTGAAATTCAATTGAGCATGATCTCAACATGTCTTCTAAGGTTCGAATAGTCCATTCTGATTGTCCATCAGTTTGGGGGTGGTGGTTAGTGCTCAAAAAAAAGTCCAGCATCCAAGTATTTCTAAATAATTTTCCAAAATCTTGATGTAAAATGTGGATCACAATCAGAAACAATCAATAGGGGTACTCCATTAAGTCTCACAACTTCGTTTATATATAGTCTTGCAAGATGTTCAAGTGGTAAATATTCTCTTATAGAAAGAAAATGTTCTGACTTGGTAAGATGATCAACAATGACCTATATTGCATTGTTCCTTTTAGGAGTCTTTGGTAGTCCCATGAAAAGTACATCGTGATATTATCCTATTTCCACTTAGGTATGGGAAGATATTTAAATACTCCTCCAGGTCGTTTCCTTCCAGCTTTGACTTGTTTACAAACCATACATCTTGACACAAAATCAGCAATCTCCCTCTTCATGTTGTCCCACCAAAAATGTTCCTTCAAATCTCTATACATTTTGGTGTTCCCAGGGTTTATAGAGAAATTGGATCTATGAGCATCATCCAAAAATTATCTTTTTAGATCGGGTATATTGGGAACACAAAGTCTCTTCCCGAATTTCAAAATTCCATCTCCATATACGAAGTCACTCAATCTCCCATCATTCACATATTTAATCTTCTTTTGAAATTCTTCATCATCAGCCTGAGAACTTTTAGTCCTTTCTAGTAAAGATTTTTTGGAAACAATTTGAAAAAATATTGATGTTTCACCTTCCATGGTTATTCCCATGTCCATATTTACTAGATCCATGTATATAGGATCCTTTTCTACTCCCATCTTGTTCAAAAATCCATGATCCTTTCTGCTCAAAGCATCTTCCACATTATTATCCTTCCCTAGGTGGTAGTTCATCATGAAATCATAATCCTTCAGTAGTTCAAGCCATCTCCTTTCCCTCATGTTGAGTTCTTTCTGTGAGAAAATATACTTTAAACTCTTATGATCGGTATATATCTCACATTTATAACCATAGTGATAATGTCTCTATATCTTCAAAGAAAATATTACAACTTCTTAATCTAGATCATGAGTAGGATAGTTTTGCTCGTTAATTTTTAGTTGTCGTGAAGCGTAGGAAATAACCCTATCATTCCTTATAAGGACACAACCCAGTCCTTTCTTTGATGCATCACTATAAATAACCAACCCATCTTTTCCCAATGGTATAGTCAATATAAGATCATTGACTAATATTCTCTTCAGTTCTTCAAAACATTTTTCACACTCTTTTGTATAAAAATATTAACACCTTTTCATGTGAGTTTTGTTAATGGGTTAGCCAACCAGAAAAAATTCTAGATGAAATGCCGATAATAACATGCTAAACCAATAAAAATGCGTACCACAGTTATACTCATTGGTGCAGGCCATTCTTGGATTGCCTTAGTCTTAGAAAGATCAATAGAGATTCCATATTTAGAGACAATATGGCCAAGAAAAGATATCTCTTGAATCCAGAATTCACACTTGCTATACTTCCCATAGAATTCATGTCTTCTAAGAGTCTTCAGGATAATGCGCAAGTGATTTTCATGATCTTCGTAGCTTTTGGAGCATACCTAGATATCATCAATAAATACCACTACAAAGTCATCAAGAAATTCCTTAAAAACACTATTCATTAGATCCATGAAGACATATGGTGAATTAGTCACTCCAAAAGGCATTATTGTAAACGCGTAATGCCCGTACCTGGTTCAAAATATTTTTTTTCAGAATGTCTTCCTTCTTCACACAAAACTGATGATATCTAGATAGAAGTTCAATCATTGAAAAGTATTGAGCTTCATAAAGTTGGTGGAATAAATCACCAATGCAAGGTAGGGGATACTTGTTCTTTATTGTCATAGCATTGATCTCCCTGTAGTCAGTGCACAACCTCATAGATCCATCTTTCTTCTTAAAAAAAGAACATTAGATCCCCATGGAGAAAAACTAGGGAAAATAAATCCCGTATTACTCAATTCCACTAGTTGTTTCTTTAGTTCCACTAATTCCATAGCAGTAATTCTATAAGGGGTCTTCGATATGGTCCTTGAACCCAAAATTAAATCAATAGAAAACTCAATTTCTCATTCTGGAGGATGTTTGGGTAAATCCTCTAGAAACACATCAGCATATTCTTGCACAATAGGTACATCCTCTATTTTAACATTCCTTTCCTCACCCACAGTTAGTTCATTCTCTTCCTCCACAATAATTGAATTTAGTTGAGCTACTGGGGGTGGATCTAGATAAGAATTAGGTGGTGAAATTTATGCTCTAAAGATAAGGTACTCCTTATCATTATCAAAAATTGTAACCTCCTTATTCTTATAATAAATTTTCGCATCATAGTTCGAAATCCAATCCATACCAAGGATTATATCAAATTCAATCAGGGGTATGATGATGAGATTAGCAGATAAATAATGTTTATAAGACTTAATGGGAACTAATTCACAAAACTTTGTTGTAATGATACTTTCCTTAAGAGTTTTGACTGACAACTCCCTTGTTAAATCAAATTGGAAATATCTAATTTTCTTATCAAACTAGGAAGATATGAAATAATGCGATGATCCAGAATCAAATAAAGCATTTTCTAAACATGAGGAAACCATTATGTTACCTACCACCATGTCTTTCGGAGCTTCAACCTCAGAAGTAGTGATAGCATAAGATAGACCTTGATCCCTTGGACTTTTCTGAGGTAATTTCCCCTAATGCTTAGAACAATCATTTGCATAATGCCCCCTTTATCTAAAATTGTAGCATTCAACATCAACAGCCTGTTTCTTTCCCTTTCAATCACGAGCTTGGTGGATTTTTTAACCACACTTGTATAAGACTCCCATTACCATCAGGAAAGTACCAGGGTGTTTCTTCCCACATTTACTGAAGGATGGATATTCAACTTTTCCCTTCTTCCCCTTATTTCTATTTCTAGAGTGTTCAGCAGATCTATTCTTCTCTTTCTTTTCTTTAAAGTCGTAAGACTTAGAGAATTGTTTTTCTGTCTTGATAGCACATGAGACAAAATGTTCGTACGATGAGAAAGATTGTGAGACTAATGCTCGACGAATAAATGGTTTTAACCCATCAAAGAAATGATCAACCTTACTTCATGGGTTACGTATATAATCTGCAGCATGCCTCGCTAACTTAGTAAAGTTATCTTCATACTTTGCGACATTCTCATCTTCCTTTTGCCTCAGACTTAGAAATTGTCTTTCCATATCCGCTCGATGGTCATGAGGAAAGTATTTTCCTAAGAAAATTTATTTAAACTCTCTATATTCCATATTTGATACTTCATCATCTTCCTTTGTGTTTTGAATTAATGACCACCATTGATCAGCATCTCCAGTGAGGCGGTAAACTGCCATGAAAACTTTTTCATTTTCGCTACTCCCCATGGCATGGAATATTTTCTCTAAGGAATTTATCCATTTCTCGTCTACTAGTGAATTTTTACCCCCATTGAATGTTTGTGGTTGTTTCCTCATTAATCGATCTAACATTGATCCTCCACGCTACAGATTAGGGTGTTCCATATGGGTAATGTTATTATTCATAACCTGAGTGAGTTGTCCCAGTATGGTGATTAACTGATCAGCACCAGTTGTATCACCAGATCTACCATAATTATCTTGAGTAGGAGGGAAATTCCTACATGGAGTGCATGCATTGATATAGTTTACATTCCTTCCACTATGCACTATTTCTAAACAACGGAATAAACTATATTAGTTTATGAATCGAAATACATAATTCTAAACTTGTAAAACACTTAACATAAACTGAACAGTTTATGGATATAATCCATAATCATAAAAATGTTTTCTTTGATGAAGTATAAACTCATAAACTATTCATAATGATTTGTAAAGAAAATGATAATTATCCTAAGCATATCCCCTAGGAGTGTCGTAACCAAGAGTGCAGCAAAGCTCGTTGTTGTGCACCAATTCCCATCCGAGTCTAGCTCAAAGCGGTGTTTTTGGGTTTTACCCCTATGTACATCTGTTCCAGAGCTTCCTCTACCTACTCATATACAGAAAGGGATTTATTGCTTGGAAATATCAAAAAATATCTACAATACCAAAATTCTAGGAATTTCTTATATACTAATCTTCAAATTCTATCTTAAGGCAATGTGCTCTAATCAGAGTTTATCAAAATCTATACTCCAAGGTTTTTACTAAACTTTCTCTGATACCAACTGTAACACCCCGACCCCGGTTACCCAGAGTTAGTAAATTATTATGTATCATTAACATGATCAAAAAAGATGAAGTCTTGAAAGATCGATTAGTTTAGTAGCCTTGGAAATACTAGATACATTCATAAGGTTTACATTACATCATAAAATGGAAAACTACAACAACATTGTTTCCATAGAAAAAACTAAGATCCCATATACTATCCCTCCATGTTAGTCATAATATAATTCTTCGTATCTTGGGAAAAATAAAACATAGAATGGGGTGAGCTCAGATGCTTAGTAAGGATAAAAATACAGTGGAAACTTTCATAAATAAGCTTAAACATTTAAGGCAATTTATAAGACTAAAACAAAAGCCTTTTAAACATGAACTTCAGTATAATATGGAAAAGATAATATCAAATAATTCCATTTACTTACTAACATGGATATTCTACTAGTTGAATAATAACATGCAATATCAATAGCCACTTTCATAATTATAGAATGCATAATGCCAAACATTCATAACCACATAGTCAAGTCCTTGTGCCAAGACTACAAATAAGATATTGTCAAGGCCTTATTCCAAGACACTAGTTTGTCTCATGTGACCTATTGATGCATCTAGGAGCTATATCAGGCTCCACCCATCACTTACTAAGTCCAATGCATTCCTGATATGAAAAGGTTTAAACATAACATAAACATTCGTATTAAAAATAGCATAGGAAATGTCAATACTTTATCCATAAAACATGAATGGTGTAAAAATAACACATCCATAGTTAAACATATCACAAAACCTTCAATAAAATATGGAAGTTTTATATCATAATAAATCAACTTCAAATAAGCTTAAAATCCATCAAAGGATGTTGACATAGATGAAATCAAAACTGTTGTTAGAGAAATGTCTCTTTATATTTTGAAATCATTTAAGTGACGCATAATTATAAAGAAATAATTTATTTTGAAAATATTCTTATTAGCTTGTAAGGGAATCTTCGACGATGTTATAACGGCAGAAAATAGCCACACCCCCTGTATAACTTAAAAAAACATTCTTACCATAATTTTGTCAAAAAGGTCGTAAAGTACCTTGTTTGGAAAACGGCTGAAAGATTCCGTTCAAAACATATAAGTTCAAATAAGGGTATAAATGAATTTAACACATTGTCTATTAAATATTAAAAATGTTTTGAAATATGTTTTTAAGAAACAAGGATATGGATGATAAAGAGGAACCAGTTGATATTTATATAAAAACAACCTTGGATAATAAATAGATTGTGAAATTCACCCTTAACTTGAACATTTCCTTGGTTTAGGGTAGGTTAACATCCTGTATAATGGTTAAATAATTGTTACTAAATTATACAATAATCGTATACATTAATGTGATATCATATATTATCTTTTAATATTCCTTTGTTAATAATATCTTAGTATTATCGTCGTTTCGGGTGTTAACTGATTCATTTTCCTTTATATTATTTTTTACGTAAGTAATGTTTGTTATGGATGGGATGTATCTTATTCATATTCAGAATGATGTTAAGTCTTTATACATTATTTTTAATCATCTAATGAAAATTAGTCTTGAATGGATACGATGGGGAATGAATCTCACTTCATTTGTTGAGATGGTAATCTGTATGTACGTACGAGCGACAATATCATTCTTAATATAATATATAATTGGATGGTATATCATATATACTGAATCATTACCATGTTATATTTATTATTTACATCAATTACACATCATTATTACAACAATACAAATAATAATGTATTGAATAACAATTACACCATGACGTGGAGACAGTAATCCGTACGTACACCTGTATGGTGACATGTCATTCAAATGATGGATAGATTAATGAATATGGTTGTACCATATACATAATAACATCACAATATATATAAGATAATGGAGTTATTATTTTATATTGGAAACAACAAAGAATTTTGAAGTGGAAGAAGAAAGGAACTTGAAAGAGGTGATGAAATATTTACCTCTTCTTAAGGTTCTTTCTTTTGATCTGATCCAAAGGTATCCTTAGGTTGGCTTTATGACTAAAGGAGGGCCTCTAGGATAAAGTTCAGACATTTTAGAGAGTATTTGGGCATGGTTTGGTCGAGCCAAATAGCTTTGAAGGTGTGAATTAGAGAGAATGGGTAGTGCCCTTTTATAAGAGATGTGGGGGGCACCTTAGGAAAAGCAATAAATATTATTTTATAATAAAATAATTTTGGTTTTTTATTCATAATTTGAACTTTTGGGGGGCCATGGAGATGGGCTCTATTGAGGGCCTTGGCTGTGCGTTCCTCTTATCTTGCTTCAAGTTTTTGTCACTCTCTCCGAGGTGGATTCAAGTGGTGGACTTCTTGGTGCTTTTGGATGTGAGGGTGATCGACTGCTGGAATCTTGTGGTGGCTCTATCTCTATTGGCTCCTAGTGATGCTTTTGAAGGTTCTGAGGAGGCTCTTATGTTCGAGGATGAAAAGGTCTTTTGTGATTTTGTGATTCTTTTATGTGAAAGCTTCTCGACCAACTACGAGGATCTGCTCCAAATGAGGTTTCTGAGCAGGAATCATTCACCAGAGTTTGGCCATCTAGATATGGTAGAACGAGAGGCTATGGATTTTTCCATCGGTACCAGGCCCGTGAAACCATGCACGGGACAGCTAGCCAAGCGGTCATGTGATGTTGGAGGCTTGACATAATGATGTAATTGGTGGGGAGGGGTGTTTCTTATGGTATTTTTCTAGATTGTCTTTCATTTTAATGGTTTTTATTGGGTGAAGTTGTTAGGGTTCACACTTAGCGTTTAAAAGTGTCATTTGAAAATGAAAAAAAAATGGATTCTGGCTCTTAGTTAAATAGTTTGACATTTACCATGTCTCTTTGTATTTTTATATTATATGGTTAATAAATTTACTATATAATTGCAAGAGAACACCTAGTGGTTCATTAATTATACACCTATAATTATATAAGACTTTTGGCCGAACCTTATATTTTTAGAAATAGAATATTAATTAATAATATAATATTTGTTTTAAAAACTCTTTTATGTCAATTTTGACACTATTTGGTATTTTGTTTTTGCTAAATTTATAACAGCATTATTAATTCGAAAACAATTCATCTAACCAACTCGAATATGTCATATTAACCTATAAAATTGGTTTAAATCATAAAAAGTCTCAAATTACATTTATTTGGATATTTATAATATCAATTATTTTAATATTTCATTAATACAGTAATTATTGCATCCTCATTGTGTCATAAATAAATTTAATTATTTAATTTCTAAAAATTATAAATAAAATACCATTATGTAGGAAATATTTTTTTCATTCTAATGAATATTTATAGTCTAATTTATCTTATGTATAACTCTATATTAAAAATGGTTTAGTTATTACACTTTGATTTTAACTCTTTTAACTCTTCTTTAAATAAAATAATAATAAATGTCCTAATCTAATCCAAGTGAGCCTAAAGGGTCATATTTTATTCATAAGGTTGTTTTTTTCTAATTAAACTTATCCAATATAATTAGGACATGTGTTAGGATAATAATAATATCATTTTTACCCTTAATTACCATATTTACTTTTAACCGTGGCAAATAAAAGTAAAAAAGTTACTATTCACCAAAAATTATTTTCAACATATTGAACCATATTTTACTTACTGATATCAACCATGTCTCTTGTATTTTTGAAATTGAACTCACAGAAGCAGTTAAAATAAGTTTTATGTAAATTTGAAAATGCTCCTAGGAGGTGGGTAAAAGATGGTAAAAAGTTCATTAAAATTTTTATATATCTAAAATTATTATAAACTAACTCCAATGAATTACATTGAACTTATATAGGTATTATGTATCAATTTTGACCTAAAATAAATTTAAATAAAATAGATAACTATTTAAATAATAATTCGGTTTTAAACTATAACTAAGTGTTTTTCACTATTCATCAAAAATTGAAAGTTTTTAGAAAAATACCAAAAATTCACCCTAGTCTAATTTCAATACTCCGAATCAAAAAATGAAGACTATTTTGAAAGATAAAATTTATAAAATTTCAAAAAGTTGGTATTACTATTCATAACGGTTAGTTTCATTGGTTGTGGTGTGTTAGAACTCGAAGTTGCGTACAATACAGGCTATTGTATTATTCGAAGAGAAGCATACCATGGAATCTTGGGGAATTACAATGCACAAAAATAATGGAAAGACTCTACCTGATGAAACCATGGGTTACCCAAAGTTCTAAGTCTATCAAAATCCATTGAAATACCAAAACCACCCTTTAAAGTATTTAATCAAATAATTAGTGTGTACAAAGCCATTATTAAATCAAACCCACTTTAAAAACATATATCTTTTCCAAAAAAATCCATTCCAATTTCAAATAAATCAATTTCAATTAACAAACCAAAAAAATTTACCAAAACATAATGCAATTAGTGAATTATAACCACTTGTATCGATACACATACCTTAAAACAGGAGAAAACCAAATTGCCTTCGACAACAAAGATTAGAAATAAGTATATCATCCAAAAAAAGAAAATTCATGAGGTAAAAATCCAAAGGATCGATCGATATCGCATCTCAATTATAGACCCTAGTAAAATCACAACACACACTGCTTCCAAATAGAGATCAACAAGAAAAACAAGGGGAAAAGATATCACATGTACCTGAAAGAAGAAAACCCCCTATACTAACAATCAACTACTCCTAGAAAAGTAATCATGTGAAGGGGGAAAGATCCAAAAATTATTTGGAGAAACTAGGGATTGAGGGAGATGGTAACACCATGAAAACAAAAGGGAGCTATGTGAATGGTGAATAAAATTCACTAGGCATGATGAATTTATGGCATAAATATCTATCTTACACTCTAAATTTCTCATTACTGATTTACATTTATAATCACATTTTCATGGATTAAATTATCTCAAGTGAAGGTCTTATGTCATAAGAATGGGTTTTATAGTGTAAAATAATATTATGACATTTTTTTACGAACCGAAGTGTTTTTATAGCTTGTTCCCATCGTTGAACTTATGCTCTAATCTAGATATTTATGGTGTAAATATCTCTTACTAGAAGTACAAATTATAGACCCTTACTGGAAACTCCCAGCAATATCCTGACATCCTCTGAATCCATTAACATATTTATACCCAAAATCTATTCATTCAAACAAATATAAATCCTTGAACTTTAGGTCATTTCCCCCCCCCCCCCAAAAAAATCTCTCCATCCTGATAGGGCTTTAAGAACACCCAAATACAAAAGGTGTAAGGGCTTGAGTCAATAACTACCTGATTTAAGGAAATTTAATGTTACAATTTTGGTCGATCCACACATTGATATAAATCATATTTGGTGAAAATGTGTATTAAATAGAAAACCGAACACTGAAGGTAAAGTGAATACATATAAATTGTGATTCATGGATAAAGGGTTTAAACAACATCAAAGCATTGACTAAAAAATCATTTCTCTATTATCCATGTTTAAATGCATAAAAACAATTCTATAAAAATTTTCCATGACAATGATATTTGGAATATGGATGTGAAAACAACATTCCTTAATGGGAACCTTCTAGGAAATGTCTGTATGACACAACAAAAAGGGTTCATAACTCTTGGTGAGGAAAAAAAGGTATGCAAGTTGTAGATATCCATTTATAGATTTAAGAAACCATCCAAGTCATGGAAAATTTAGTTACATGAAGTTATAAAAGGATTTGTTTTCATTTAGAATGAATGAGAGCCATGTTTTTACAAGAAGTTATGTAGGAATACAATTTTTATCCTAATGGTATATGATAATGACATATTAGTTATTGGAAACAACATACCAGTCTTACTATCAGTTAAGAATTGGTTGAACAATTGATTCTCTATAGAGGACTTAGGTGATGGACCCTATATTCTATGGATTAAGATCATTCATGATAGATCTAGAAGGAATCTTGGACAATGTCAAAGTACATACATTGACCAGCTACTAAAGAGATTTATTATTGAACAATCCATGTGGAGATTGGTTCTAGTGTCACATGGTATACATTTTTTCAAGATATTTTTTCCTCACACACAACAGGAAAGATTGAGAATGAGTTTTATCCTATACCCTTGTGTGATATGATCAATAATGTATTCCATGTTATGCCCTATTTATGATGCTTCCTATGAATTGATCATGGTGGAAAGATATCAAGATGATCCTGGTGAACATCATTGGTCTGTTGTTAATGTCATCCTTAAGTATCTAAGATGTACTAAGGATGTGTTTATGATATATGGAGAAGATGAGAAGCTAGTCATTGGGGGATATACTAATACTAGATTTTAAAAAGATAGAAATGATCTAACATTGTAGTTAGGATATGTATTCAGTCTCAATAGAAGATCTATGAGCTGTAAGATATTGAAGCAACTAGTTGTTGTTGTTTCTACAGATTATTCCAAGTATATAACGACTTCTAATGAAACCAATGATGTTATTTGGATGTGAAATGTTGTCCAGGAGCTTTATGTGGTACATATAATTAAATAAATTATCACATTATTATAGATACCCATAATTTTAATACAAAAATATTATATATTTTTAGATCAATATTCAATAAATTTCATAATATATATGCTTTAGGACCATAAAGGATTCGTTTATTTAGAGACTAGATACAAAATATTATTATTTCAGAAAATATCTTCAAATTTTCCTATAAAGATATTCATACAGAGTACTCTTCATAAATATACCATGCTTAAACCTTTCAGCATAACCTGGGGAAAGGAAACATGAGAAAGGGTGAGCTCAGATGCCCAGTAAGGATAAACATGAGAGATATCAATTGATGCTACTATAATAGTATAAGATAATTATAATGGTATGGTATCATGAAGAAAACCTAAAATATTTATAAAAAATCAATCCTAGATTTTAAACATGATTCATGGAATAAAACCTTATCATTTCATAAGATATGAATCATAATAGTGATAAATAATTATGAATCACTCATGAATCATAAGTTCATGTAATAAAAGTTTGGCACTATCATAAGTATAGAAACCAATTAATATATCAAGTTTAACCACTGAGAACATAAAATCATAACCAATAAAGCATCAAAAACTATTTTTCATATCATAACAGACCATACATCATCACCTTTTTCCCAATGTGGATCATGCACATCGACTTGTTTCCTATAGTGGAGCAAGCACCTTGACTTGTTTACCATATTTATATCATGATATATAAAACATTACCCAATTAATTATAGGGATATTTAATTCCAAGCCTACCCATTAAATAATTAAAACCATACATATATGTTCCAAAATATTATGAAACATTCATCATATCATCAAATCATAACTCATGCAAAGAAAATGGGTTTCATAAACATTTCATGATTTTATCATAGCACAACCCTTGGAAAATAAATGGGTTTCATAAACATCTAATAATCATAGTAATTAACCATATAGAAAAATAATAAGTATGGTATCATTGGATCATATCCCCAGTAAAATATAATTAACATTGATGGATATTATTATAGTTAAAAATTCATTTAAAAGAATCACAGGAATATTTCATGTGGGAAATACCCTTTTCACTTTGAAATTGCTTATTTAAAACAAAAAATATATAACAAATATTAGGGAAAGCAATATATTTAAAATGAAACATTAAAAATTTTAAATTAATCTTCAAAACAATGAGTTTTCTTGATGGAATACAATTTCTTTCATGCCGTATAAATTAAAAGATAACATTCCTTTCCCACTTTAGTAAAACGTCAAAAAGTACCAAATTTAGAAAGTGACAAGATTATTACTTTTAAAAAATTTCAAAAAACTATTAATTGGTAAACATGAATTTAAAAAATCATATTATATTATTAAAAACATTCTTAAAAAAATTTAAATACATGGATATGGAAGAAAATGGATTTTTTACTGAAGAGTGAAATAAAGGAGTTTTTCCTTCAAAAATATTATTTCGATATCATGAATACTTGAAGTGAAGAAAATGAAGAAAAACATGGATTATTAAGTAATAACTATAGTATAAGAAACATTAAAGGTATTTATCCACTAAGGATAATATAATTTCCTCAATGTAAATTGAAGTATAAATAATCTCCATTAAAAATATGATTGGAACATAAATCCCTTACCTCATGTCTCATATTTCTTCATATATGTTTGAACCACCTGTATAATAAATATTGAATTATTATAAATTTAATATAGAACTATATTTATATATTTCATACCATGTATTACATATAGTATCCTATCACCCATTTATTAACATTTTGTTATTAAAATCTGTATTTTTAGTGATAACTGATTAGTTTTTCATGAATGTTTTGGTTAGATAGTCTCGATCCTTAAAATTTAATTGTGGTTACATAATAAAAAATATTAATAATGATATAAATAACATATATATTAATTATATTTATATTTAGAGTCATCTATAAAAGGTAGATATAGAATAATAATTTACACCATTCTCGAGATAGAAAATTGTGCGTAAGCACGAATGATATTTTCACCACTCAACGATTGTAAAGAAAGAAGAATAAAAAATAATTTTCATTTAAAGAATAATTATTATATCATATATATCATATATATTCATTGAATCTTTCTTTATTACCATCCATGTAAATTGGATGTGAAAAATGAATCACATCGCTGCCTAGAGGTGGTAGTCCACATGTACACATGAGCGACGCTATCATTTTCCAATAGATGGAAGGTATGAAAATAGAAAAGATATTATAGTTACATAAGAATAATAATTTCATAATTATAATATATAAACTTTAAACTCATAATAATATCCATCCTTTAAATATGGTGATGTAAAATGAATTGAATTGCCATGTGGAGATGGTACGTCGTATGTACGCGCAAGCAATATTTTCACTTCCCATTTAATAGAAAAGAGGGAGAATAAAGGTAGTTACATGATAAAAAAACATTTTTTTATATTGAGGATATTGAATTTATTATTTTATGAAGAATATAATATATTTTCAGTGACTGAAGGAATAATAAATTGAAAGAGGTCAGGTTAGATGATTGCCTCTTCTTCAGATAGTCTCCTTTAGATTTTTTCTTATAGACCCTTGAGAATGGTATTTTAAGAATAAATAAACCTATAATTCATGTATAGGGTATTTCAGAATTTAATTTGGTAGGGTTTTATCTAGATATATGGCTGAATTTGTTTTTAAGAAAAGAAAGGATAAGTTCTCTTTCATAAGTGAGGGGAGGGGCACTCTTGGAATTCCTTAAAATATTAAAATATAATAAATTCATTCTCCTAGAAAATTCTTCCAAATTGAAATATATTATAATCTAAGATATTATTTATTTTAAATCCCATAAAAAAAAATTTCACATGTTTAAGTGGTGTTTTAAACCATATCTTTTGGTTTAACCCCTTTGTCAATCTATTTTAACCTTAACCGCAATAATGTTTTTTCACTTTTAAAGGGTTGTAATTTAAATTATAAGCTAATAATTGGTTCATAAATGTATAAGGGGTGGTAATTTAGACCATATATTATCCCCATTAACCTATTTCAATATTTTTATCAGTTTTATATAATTTATTAAAAAAATTATTTTCATAAAATATTATTAATGCCTTTTTTGGAACTATTCATTTAATTTAACTTTAAATACATCAATAAAAATATTTAATTCAGATATAATCCTTTAATAAATCACTAATACGTTATATTCATCACTAAATTTCATGTAATATGATAAATCACCAAAATTATAATACTTATAATAATTTTAAAATCAATTAATTTATTTTTCTTTTAATTGAAGAAATATTGTGTCGAACTTGCATAAGAATTTATGGTGATTGTATAATTAGTAAAAAATAGAAATAAAATACCATCATCAAAATTATTTCATTATTCTCAAAATAACCAATAATATCAATTCACATAATTATTTTTTTCTGATGTGCACACATAAGATATATTTAAACATAAGAGAGTGAAATTTTGTATTTTTCTTTACATTAAATATTATATAGGTCATTTTCATAGACAAGTTCCCCTTAAACAATTATATTTTGATCCCAATGTGATATGGGTTGAATTATATTAATCCAATAAGAATTAATATAAACAATTCTGTCCTTAACGTTTAATTTTAACCTAGGTTTAGTTGATTTACCCTTTACGGAGGTGATAAATTTTAACATGTTTACAATTCATAATGCCTAAAAATAAAAGGGACGTATTTACCCAATTTGGACCTCCAAATTCCAAATATGGAATCCATTTTTTATAATTAAATTTCTATAAGTTTCATAAATTCATTTTAAAATAAGTGTGCAAAACACAAAGGATAACTTTTTTATAAAAATAAATATTTTAAGCATAAACTAGATTTATTTATATCCCATGCCTAGAAAGAAAATTAAATGGATTTCAAACAATATGATTGAATATACAATATATAAATTTCATTAAAATTATTCACCAACATTAGTGAATTTATTTTATTAAAATAAAGACATGTTTCATGTATAAGAATAGTTTTTCAGAAAAGCATCCCCTTTATTTTCAAATGTTTTTATTTTAATTTATAATTAATTGATAACCAATGAATCCATTTTATAAATTTGTAAGCCATAAATTATTAATAATTTATTTAGTCATATTCATTCCCTTTAATATAATGGTTATGCAATGACTGTATACTTCATTATGGTTCATTTAGACTCTGGGTTGTGTGTATCGAAAGTTATTAAAGAAATTAACTTTATTTAAAGAGGAATATATCATTAAATTTAAGTTCGTTTCAATTATATTGTGATAATACTGTAAAATTAGATCTTAGAAATTAGGAAAGGTCACACCAATAGACAAAGAACATGATATTGATGTATCACCTCCTGATGAATTGTTCTCCAAGTGGTGAAGTCATTGTGAACAAAGTTTCCATAGAGGATAAAATGAAAGCCCCCTTGAATATTGTCTTATCTCAGAAGAAGCATGAAAATCACTTGATAGAAAATATATTGATGGTTATCAGCAGTTGGATCTAGTGGAAGTGGGATTATATTGGAGTTGTTGACCTCGAACCAACTTCTATATACTTTATTATTACCTTTATTCATTATTTTTAATATTAATATACTTTTTATCATGTTATGATTGTTCTTCAATATGATATAGTATATGATTATTTTCAAAGTGTAACTGTCACACTAAAAGGTCATAAAAATTCCCCGTTATGATGAGAACCTAAAAGTTCCACAATAGTATTATTGTATATATATTCTATAATTAAATGATATCATTAAATAAGACACAAATTTTATAGGATATTAATGGTGGAAACTTATAAGACATTTAGATAATTTCTCATGGTGTATTCCCCTAGTAATTTTTAGAACCTAAGGTTATGTGAAAATGACTCACTAGTATAAATCCAAATTTATATGTTTCATTGGATGTTCCAATATGCGGACATGTGTTCTGGTCATTAGAAATTAATATTATTATTAATTCATATGATGAGTTCTATACTTTTATGTATTGATAAAAAATGTGATGGTTTATGTTAGTAGTTAAGTAGGATACACTACATGTATCATGAGTGATATTACATTAATGAATAATGTGATAAATCATTTAGTAAATATGACCATGATGATTTAATCATGAGTTATTAAGTAGAATAAATACGTAGGTAAAATAGTAATAAATATTTATTCAAATGATTTAGTGAATGTAATATTCATTATATTTATCAGCGAATAATACAGTAATATTTATTTTTTAAATAAAATGTCATTATTTCGGGTTCAATAAATAATAAGGAAGATAAACATACCATGTTTAATGGACTTATTGGAAATGATATACTATATATAGTAGGTGATTGGGAGTAAAATAATAATGAAAATATAGAAACCCTAACCCCAGTAGCATTGAGTCGGTGTATACTTTATTACAATGGCATAAATACAAGGAATTGCATCTCAAAGGACCGAATAGTTAGTAGTCATGGTAAACTAGATATGTACTTTAGTTTTTCATTATATCTAAAAAATAAAATTATAATGTATTTTTTTTATAATAACATTATTCTCTCTAGAATATCCTTTCACATTAATCGTAATACACTTAAGGGATTCCTTGGGAAAGGAAACAAAAAAGGGTGACTTAAATACCCAGTATGGGTTATGTACATTATAAGAAATCATGAATCAATAATAATAATCAATATATAATGGTAAATAATTGAACACACATGCCATGTAATCAATAAACTGAGAATCAAGTGCATCCAAAGATAATATCATTGAAAAAATATCATAAATAATAATCAATATTTAAATATAAATAACTAAAAATACATTTTTTTAAATCAATAACATGACTTTAATAATTTGATAAGGCATAATCAATATGGATGGACAAATAAACGAAAACACATGTTGTTTAATCAATAACTAAGAATGAAATTCAACCAGAGATAGAATCACTATCAATATATCTTGGATAATAATAATTGACTTATAAATGAAGGAGATGCTTAATTATTAGATGTCATGTCTTAGAAAGATGATATCTCTTCTAACAAGACCTTTTACAAGAATGTTTAAAACTACTTGGTAAAAACTCATTTGGTTTGGACAACTAATTTATGTTATCTTAATAATTTAGCACATGAGACTACCAATTAATCAAGAGGGTATCTATAACTATTCCCCACCTAGGTTTTCATATCTAAATCATTCCTTATATATATAATAATTGATTTAATTCATGAATAGTTTACTTTATCATCAAATATCTATATTGAAGAAAGAACGTAGATTTTCAATATTTACCTAGTCAATCAAATAACACTCAAAGTAAAACACTAAATATATAAATTAGGTATGTTTTAAGCAATAATCATGTTCTTGATATGGATATTTATGGAAATTTAAATGTCTAATGATCATAGGAAAGTGAATATTTCAAGAGAAAGTTAATGACTACAAAAATGAATCAAGAAAGTGACTCTAAATACAATACTTGGTCAAAATAATCATAAAACATATTGAGGAAGAATAAGGATGGTATCGATACAATATATCCCAGGGGACTATATGTAAAATAATGGGTTATTGTTTTTGATGAATATAAATACTATAAATATCGTTAAAAATATTCTTTAGATAAATATTATTTTCATTTTTAAAATACCTTTTTAAATTAAAAGTTCAAAAGACATTTTAAAAATAATTTTCTTTGAAAATAATTTTATTTGAAATTTACCTTTAAAACATATAAATTAAATTTTAAAATATTTAAGTGGTCATGATGGATGGAAATTCATTTCATGTTGTACAAGATAAAAAAATATTCCTTCCACTTTTTCATTAAAAGACAAATGAGAATTATTTTGAAAATTACATAAAGATCCCTTTGAATTTTTTTTATAAAAATGAAAAAATGGGTTAAATCACATTAATTAATCATTTAGAAAAGGTTTAAAATATTTTTAGAAAATATGGTTTTCGAAGAAAATATATTTTCGACCGAAGAGAGAAATGAAGTAATATTTTCTTTAAAAAACATTTATCAATAATTTTTATTACCAAAGAGTGAAAAAATTGTACTATTAATTGAAAAAATAATGATCAACCATAGAATAATAAAATTAAATGGTTTATTGATAAATTATAAAATAATTTCTTTTAACTAAAATTCAAGAATAAACAATCTCTATTGGAATGAGATTGTAAAATAAACACTTACAATGATCATAATGTTGAAGTGAGAATCAATGAATCGATTATGTTTATCAACTGTAAATCCACATAAAACAAGTGTAAATAAAAAATAATATAATAAAAATTCATTTGACACATAATCTTAGAGTATCAAATATGATGAAGATGTCATATAATTCAATGAAAAAAATCCAGTTATGAAATTATTTACCAATTGGTTACTTTTAAGTCAAATCCCCTTGGATGAAATAATTGGAATTTAATGTTAAAATACCATGAATTATTAATGAATTATGATATTACATGTCAATGGGGTATTATTTACACCTTATAAAATAAATTGGTGCATAACATACAAATGTGCGTCATTGAAAAGAAATTGAGTTAAAATCCCTTACCACATACTTTCTTTGGGTTTAATGTGATTTGAACTCATATATAGTGATTTTAAACATGTTAATAACTTATAACAGAACTATATTAATATTTATAATGTAATATATGATCCCTTATAATATTTTATCACATGTTCATTAATTATCATTCATTATTTTCAATATTTTGGGTGTTAACTGCTTTGTTTTCTCAAGCATGTTTCATCATGAATGATCTGGTTATAGGATATATTATATAGTTAAATAATCAAAATAATAATAATTATGACATAATTATACTTTTAATACCAATAATTAAAGTTGTTTTTGATAAATTAAGTATGTTATGATCATGGAGATGCTAGTTCATGTGTACGCATGAGTTACATTTCAATTTTTCAATGATCATTATGTAAAGGTAGTAAGTAAACTTTTTTCTTTATAAAATAAAAATAAAATCATATATAACATATTATTTATTTAAATATACATATATAACTCCCATGTGGTTTGGTGATAAAAAGAGAGTCACATTACTTCATGAAGGCGGTAGTCCACACGTACACGAATGATGTTATCATTTTTGTATTTAAGAGATAAAATGATTTATTATCTTTTGAGAATGATAAATATGTGTTGAATATATTTATAATTTCATTTATATCACTTATATTTATTATAGTTATACATATTATATTCCATGTAGAGCGTTAGTGAAAGATAAATCACATTGCTTTGTGTGGTGTATTCCACAGTACAGACAAGCAGCATTGTTGTATCCCCAATTGAATAGAAATTAAAAAGTTATATATTATGTATTTATTAGAGAGATATAATTATTTTATAAATATTATATATATATATATATACTTTATATCCATCAACATACCCAACCTGATAGGTGGTAATGGAAAAAAGAATGACATCGATTCGTGAGGCGGTAGTCTGTCATATACACGAATAATGAATTCATAACCCATTTGATAAAAGTGGTGAAGGTTATAGGTCATTAAATTGTTTTAGAAAAATGTGTTTATATTTAATATATTTATTTTATTATATCATTAGGTTTTAATATGAATTTAATGAGGTGGGGGATGAAATAAAATAATAATGCTCGTTGAAGAACGTTTCCTCTTCTTCGGGTAAACTCTTTAGGTTTTCCCCAAAATCCATCCTATGATGGAATTAAACCTAAAATAAGTTTTCTAAGATGACGGTATAAATAATAATTATATTATTTATTTAGGAATTTTCTAATCCAAAATGGTTTGAAGGTGTGAATCATTGAGGATCTGGTGTTGTCTTTTATAATTGATGTGAGTAGCACACTTTTAATTTCAGAAAAGAAAAAGTTTTACCCACATTTTTCACATGTCACAAGGGTAAAAAATAGAGTATTATAATGATTTATATATTTTATGGTTGAAATATGTCCATAAAATATATTTTAGGGAAGTTTTTAGGTCTTTTTAACCCATATATTTTTTAGTTTAACCCTCGATAAATCCATTTTTACCTTAACCAAGGTAAATAATTTATACTATTTTTAATATTCATTATGGTAAACATTAAGTTGAAATTATAGGATAATATAAGTTATTCTATTTCTAAATATGTAATTTTTTTTCCAAATTACATTCATATCACTTTCAAAATTTAATTTAAAATTAACCCTGTAGATGCGATGAGAAAATGGGTTTTTAAAGAGAAAATGTTCAAAAGTTCACAAAGTTTTTCTATTAAAATTAAATATTAAAATTATTACAATGAAATAAATTGGATTAACATATATATATATATGTATATTAATTAATGTTACATTAAAACCAATTCATAATATAATATAACTTTATTAATATTTTAAATAATAATGCAATTTTTAATTAAAATTCAAAAATTTCACTACTCATTGAGAAATGAAACTTTTTAGAAAAATCCCAAAATTTAATTATAATATAATTTTGATATTGTTGATGCTCCTTTCATTCACAGTGTCTAACGAATGAAAAGGGAAATACCTTAGTAAAAAGTGATTCATCCTTTGAAGAAACATCTAAAATCGACAAAGGCATGAACATGGATTTCTTTAAGCATGGGCCGCGCAAGTTTCATCATAGTCATGAAAGTATACTTGCGTGCCACATATCAGGCACGCATAGGACTTGTGTGCCCAATTTTATTTTTCCCCAAGGTCTTCAGTAGCCTATAAATACCCCTTGTGGGCCCCCCATTTCAAGGACGAAAAATTCCAAAAGTCATATTTGAGCTCTCGGCACCCTAGTCTCTTCTTGAAGTATTCCGAACACTTCTAAGGTAATTTAGTACCTAGAATGGAAGATCTAAATATGGGGAAGAAGGCCTAAGTGTTGAAATTCACTAACACGTGCGCGCCTAAGTGTATAACCCTTGAGGTAAATGGTCACACATGCGCGCCACCTTATCCCTTCAACAGAACATGTGCACCACTCATTTGGAAGTCTTTAGGGACAATACTAAGGTCTTGATCCAAGCCTCGCCCAAGTATTACCCTATGGGTTGACTGGCGTGCAATTACCCAAATGACGCGCAAGTGTACTTGTGCGACCAATACTTGCGTGCCCCACCATGACTTGTGCGCCTACCACTTTTTGGGTGCCTCTCCTGCTTATTCACCTCTTTTCTTCAAATCCACCTCTCCTCTTCAAAATTTAGTCTTCAAAACACTCTTCGAAGCCATTTTTTGGCATGGTTATATTGTTAGATTCTTTATCTGGAAGGAATTCTGTGGAACATCTCTTAAAACCTAGTGATTTACATATATTTATGTCACTAAGGTTATAGATTTCATTCATTCAACCTCATCCTTTAAGATGAGAAAATATTTAATCTGGGACTCCTTCTCATGAGTGAGCCCCAGTTAAAAGTTCCCCAATTTTGGCCTCCTTCTCAGGAGTATGCCCCAGTCACAAGTTCCCCAATTTGGGCCTCCTTCTTAGGAGTAAGCCCCAGTCACAAGTTCCTCAATTTGGGACTCCTTCTCAGGATAAGACCTAGTCATAAATTCCTCTTAACCTGGGCTTCCCCTTTAATAGTAACCCGGGTCTTAATTTAATCTTGATTTGGGATTCCTTATAAAGAATAAAACCTAATAATAAGTCACATCTAACTTGGGCATCCTTCTCAAGATTAAGTCCTAAGTTATGTATCCAAATCTCCATAAAGCACATATACCTTTATGGACCTTGTTCCTGGTTTTCTTCCCTGAAGTAAATCCAAATCATCATATCTCTGGGCAGTCATACATACATAAGCCCCAAATAATTTCTTATGATTTCATCATTCATGACACAATTGTCAGGTTTTACTAATACCTCTTGTTTCTAACAGCGACCATGACTCACGTGAGCTTAGAGCGTAAAAGTAATTATGAAATATTTCTTCGATCCATCAACCATGCATAAACCTCATACTTCTTTACTCGAACTACGTGGGTTTTGATTCCTTTTCTAAACAAGGATACGTAGGTAGCCCATCTGTGGGTACGATCCCAACTCTGAAATAATCCATGTCCTTCTGAACGATAATAAACTTCAAGTGCCCCCATTGATTGGCTTTAAAACTAGTATGGTTATCATAATGACCAAGAGATCTCTATATAATGTATTGAAGGATACCATTTAATAAGAATATATAATAAATAAAGATGATTCTCTATCAATGAAGAACCTCAAATACATATAAAAGATTCTCTAAATCTTGTACATATCAATCATTGATTGTCATATCTAAAGGAAATCTCATTTTCATACTTGGTAATTTAATAAGGATTCATGAACATAACTTAAATCTATAAAGAGAGTCTTGGAGTAGACAATAATTCCCCCCAAAAAGGTCTGATGAGTCCGACCTCCAATCCTATCGACCAATGAAAATTATTAAGCCTCACAGGTTCACAACTAATGAGCACCGACATTTGGAAAGTAGGTCCAAATGGATACAGAATCATTGGATGTTTCCAGTTCTACAAAAAAACCCGTTAGAAAATGATTGGAATGTTTGAACCTTAAACAAATGAGGTCATCCCCATTTCCAGGGGGGAACAAAAGATGGTGAACCCGACGTGAATCTTTAACCAAGATAAAATGATGTTTTACTTATTTGTTATGCCCCTATTAAAACTCAATGAGAGCGACAACAAAATAATCAATAACATATGTGCTCATCCAAAAGATGAAGTGGCCAAACTTTCTTGATTATGTCTATTATATCAAACAGGCACACTTTTCCAAGATCTTCTGCGTTACAGAAATGGCTTCTCTAAAGTTCACACCTGTGAATGCCTCTACTGTGAATACCTCTGCTGCTACTCCTACTGGATCCTCATCTGCTCTGAGGACGACATCACCTACTCAGCATCTTCAACGCTGGGTTTCAAATGCACCGGTTAAGGAATACCATCAAAATTGTACCATTCTGACTCTGGAGGCTGCTCGACAAGCCCTCCAAGTCAATAATTCTCCCTGGTTGTCCGGACAGTGATGACTAGCAATCAAGAAGCAGGTGGTGCCAACCACCGTCTCCAACCGTTTCAAGTCGTTATCCCCAGAACACAATCACCAGTCCCTCCCATATTATACGGAGGTGAATGAGAAGGTCACTCAAGGACTTAATTCAAGGAAACAGGAGTCCTTACTGAGGGATCCCATCAACAATCACCACCAGACTCGTGCGGAAGTGTGCCCTCAACATGATGTGGGTATCACCTTTAGGGGTTCGGCTCAGGTTCCTCAGACCCGAGTTTGCAAGGCGAACTGCCAAAGGATAAATATGGTCAACAGGTAGCATGTTCTTACTTCTGCCCCCTTCGGATAAGTCCATCAAGCTAACTTGATGGCAAGCAACGAGCGGACATATACACCCATCCGTCCTGATGTTACTGCCCAGCTGACTCGTCTAGCAGCAACATGTCAATACTGCCAGGAAATTCTGGTGGAGTATTATAGGCATGCATATGCACCTTTTTATAACTCATCAGGTAGTCAGCAGGCTCGTCTGACTACAACCAAAGAAGGTCACCAATTTGATATGGTGTCAACTAATAAACAGGAACATACACCTGTTTATAATCAAAAATTTTGTCAGCAGTCTCGTCTGCCAGTATTGAAGGAAAATCGTCAACCATACTTGAAAAGGAATACATAGCAGGCACACACACCTGCCAATATTCCTCAAGCCTACCAACAGTCTTGTTTGGTAGCATCTAGAGAAGTCAGTCGGAAAGCTCTGACGAAAAATTTGGAGCAGACTCAACTCTCTGCCCCCACACATGAGTACTGTCAGAATTCACTGACAGGAAAAGGAGGACAAGAGCAGGAATACACACCTACTCCAAGAACTAAATGGATGTATATTACGGTTCCGGTAGTTGAATTCACCAAGAAAATTCTAACAATGGTGAAAGAGCAGAAGAAAATCCCTGCTCATATTCTGGATGCCTAAAAGAATATTATAACAGGTTCAGCAACATCACAGGGAAAGAAATGAAAATTTATCCCTACCAGTGGAGTGAAACATCAACATATCACTCCAAAACAGATACACACCTATGTTCCAGTCCAAGAGGGTTGTGGGGTATACTCCCCCATGTCATACAAACAACCAAATTAGGCACATACACTTGATTTGAGTGGAGATAATCCGCCTAACTTGACTATTTCTCTTGATCAGGCACATACACCTACCCTTAACAATCACTTTTGTCAACAAGTGGTTCCTAAAGTGAGTAAGATGGAGTCTAAGAAGAAGACTCATCCAGCATAGTCAAGAAATCAAGAGCCAATCTGTAACAAGGCCTTTCTCGATGCTAGAGTTCTTGAATCCCACAAACAATTATCTATTGGAATTAAAGATTCTAATATCTCATTTCCCAATAGTGGGAAAATTAATTCCGAAGGTCTTCATCAAACACTTCATCATGAAGGCTTGCTTCATGACAGTTTGGTCGATCTCAAAGTTTCATCTTCAGATGAGAGCCACAAGAACCCTCTGTGTGGCCAGACGATCACTGATAATAAGGTTTCATCTTTTTTTGTAACCCACCATGGTGGTCCTCCACATGATGATGAATTTAGCTATGAAATTCTTCTCTGAAGTAGTAATTCACATTTCCTCGAAAATTCTCCAATAGATAATGTAGTGATGAGAAATCCCTCTTATATTGAGGAACTTTCAAATGTGAATCCAGTCATGTCTGATGCTTTACCAATAGCAGGTGAAATTATTTCTCAATCAGAAGATAACCCGGGGTGTAGGTTATTCTCCAAACCACCCCTAGGTCATTCATCTTCTAGATTGATAAGTGAATTCTCTATCAATCTTGTTGAATATGATGAATCAACAAGGAACCACCATCTCTTGTCTAATCAGGTAGAAAAATATTCATTGAATGATAAAGAGGAAGTGCTGAATATGAGAAAACAACTGGCGAAAGGTGAAGTTCCAGTCATGTTTTGGCCCTTGGATGACTCTCATTATGACATTCCGGAGATGTTGACAGAAGATTGTATTCATGATATTCATCTTAACATGTGGAAAACTCTCTGTCAATTGAAAAAGAAAATATTGTTATATGATGAATATGAAAGTCATTTCAAGATAATAGAAGGGTTACGATGCCAAATTGACTTGGCATCTCTCTCAGTTTCCCGATATCCAATGGCTGAAAAGCAGCAGAGAGCCCTTCAACGTTCATGCCTTGGTGCACTTAAAATATTGCACCAGTTAATTGATAATGCCGCATCAGGTAACCATATTAGGGGATGGGGTGTTCATGGAGCACTGAATTTCACTATACTCTCTAGTCAACAAAGCCATCTGAAAATGGTCTCATGCAATGTTATTGCCCATGGTCGGCCATAGCCAATTGGAATTGTTTGTAATCAAAGGCTTGCTCAGGAACATTCCTCAACTAGTTCTTCCCAAAGTCAGGCATACAAAGAAAAAGTTGTCTAATTACTCTTGCATCAGGCAAATGAGAATATTGAATAGGCCTATCATTTAGAGCGGGCACATCATCAGGTGACAGAAGTGTCAGAAATCATCCAGCGATCATTTGAGCTAGGTGATTTTAGTGGATGTAGGTTGATGCATCCAGCAAATTTCCAGACTAAAGTATGCAAGATCAGGAGAGATTTTAAGAAATTCACAGATGTAGAAGCTCAAGAACCACCCCAGATTTCCTGAATGGGGACTCTTTTAACCCAACCCTCAGAATCAACAAATAGGATTTGAGGAGTTGAGTAGAAACAGCAGGAACATCCCCAGTCCACTGGACTGGGGACTTTTTCAAATCCTCAATCACTTCCTAAGAGAAATTCAGTCTTCTCTCGATTAGGGAAGAAGCCACAAGAGGGATGAAGAGACATATTATCAGGAGATTCCCTCCAAATTACGGTTCATCAAGAAGTTCTTGAGGGATCAAATCGACAAAAGTCAATGAATCATCAAGGACATGATAAAAGACATTATTGTAGAAATTCTGATAGAAGGGATGCAATGTGTTATGAATCAATTAATCTCATCAATGCCATTGTTTCTAATCCTCCAGAACATGAGGCTCACTCAGAGGGATCATATGAAGAGGTTCCGGCTCTAGAATTTGTACACACAGACACAAATGAAGAAGGTGTGTGTACACAAAATCAAAGTCTTACCCAGAATCTAGTTATTCTTTCAAATAACCAACTTCCCCCTCTCCGAAAGGCGTCCAACAAGGGAAAAAGAAAGAATCAAGTTACATTCCACCCTTCCTCTGGAGAAGGCCAATCACTCTCACTAGAGAAAAGATTTACACAACAGGAGGATGAAATGAAGGAATTAAGGAGGTTGAATGCAGAACTACCTCAAGGTAGTCTTCCTCCTAAACGTGCTAGAGTCAGTCAGTCAAGGGAATTTGTTGTGGATACTGAGATGGATCAAGAGTATCCTCCTTTACCAGTACACCCTCACAGGTCTAATCATATGGGTCATGTGCAGCAATAATTGGTGGTATTATCCTCAGTTGCATTACTATCCACCACATCTATCCAAACACTAGTTATTGCACTTGCTCAGGTCCAAGATCAATCGGGTGTTTCTCAAAAGTTAATAACTACTATTTAGTCATTAACAGCTCGGTTGGAAGATATGGAGGGAAAATGTGCTCAAATACAACCAAAAAATAGATCTTACCCTGAATGGGTTGATGTAATTCCTCCCCCATCAAATTTTGCAAGTACCACATTCCCAGTCTTTAATTGTTCGGGAGACCCAGAGCAACACTTAACACATTTTGATTATCATTGTTATCCAATGATGGGAACCCCTCAAAAAAAGGAAGTAGTTAAGATCAGGTGTTTTGTACAGTCATTACAAGGGCCTTCTTTTGTTTGGTATTCAAGATTGCAATCTCGGTCAATTACCAGATGGGAGGATCTCCGCCAAAGATTCTTTCTTCAATTCTGCTCAATGTTGCAAAAGACAATAGTTTTTTATCTTAAAAATTTTAAGAAAAGGCATAATCAAAGGGTTTTAGATTTCATTTCTCACTAGAAGGGATTAACATATTCCCTAAGCTTATCACTCCCTCAAGAAGAATTGTTGCCAATCTATGTGGAAAATTTGCGTGATGAGTTACGCACACCATTGATCCCTGTGAAATAAATAGGAGGGTTTTGAGACCTTACATAAATCGCTCAGCAGATTGAATATTATCTTAAAAAGGCTAAGGATAAAACTTGTGTGATTCCATCAGTTCTAGGAAGGAGGATGGGAAGAGCAGAGACTGCTACAGTTATTCTTAAACAAGAACCTGTACCTGCTTCTACTTAAAAACCTTCATCTTATCTAAGGGATCCACCTCCTGAGAATCAACAATAGAGGCTGTTTCGTCAAGATGATCAAAGAGATCAAAGATGGAAACAATTGGAGGAGTTAAAGAGAGAATTTTATTCTTTCTGAAATGAACAAGTTCCTGGTTACTTCATTTCGGCTCTGGAAAATAATTTGGTTCAATTTCCAAGGCCCAAAAGGCCAAACAAGGAAGGAGATGAAGACCATCCCAACTATTTCCTATTTTATCAGATGTTGGGGTATCCCATTCAGGAGTGTTTTGTCTTCAAAGACCTCCTACAAAAAATGGTGGACTCGGGAAAAGTCAAATTAAAATGTTCTTCAGCTCAAGTATCATGTGTTACTTCTACAGATCCAGAGGAAGAAGGCGAGTGACAATAAGGCAAAAAAATGCACAAAAATATGATGATTGGATGGTTAGAAAAAAAAATCAACCGAAGTCTTGCCATTTTACGAACGTAATTGAAGAAACCATTTGTGCCTTCTACTATGAATGCCACAGAGAAACCCCCTTCATCAGAGGGAAAATCCTTAAAGAAACAACATAATTCAAAGAACGAAAAGCATTCAGAAGAAGATGAGATCGTGCAAAATCCTAAATTGTCTTTGACTCTCACAGATTTTCTGTCATCTACTTCGAAATCATGGGAACCTCCCCACCAAACGGTATAACCTAAGTTGGCTAATCAGGAAGAGTCTTCATCAGATGAAGAGTTGATCTTTGGTTCAGTTAACATGATTCACTTAACAGATCCTTATTCCAATCACAGTTTCGATCTTGATGAGCTTGAATTCCCTATATCAAATAGAGGAATTAGAGGTCATTCTAGAGGTCTAGGATACAGAGGAAGACATGGATATCCCAGAAGCCATTATTCCAATTCTACCCCTTCTAGAACTGTATATGCAGTAGAAACTTGTGGCAGAGCCCTTCAGCGAGCTCAACAATAACAAGAAAGTTCTTCCATGTATAGAAGATTCAGTCCTGGCACAATTATTCTGGAGGATCGGTTAGAGGTTCCACATTCTTCCTCTTAGCAAGTAAATAGACCTATTCGGTTTAATCTTCCAAAGCTAGGAGTATTTCCAACTCCTACCCCGATACAAGATGCATCTAATTTCAAAGAATCAACTTCTAACTCACCTGCAAAACCACATGTTCATGTTGTAAAACGCATACCTTTGGATCAAAAATTTGATGTCTTGAAACATTTGGCCCAAGTACTGGCCAAGTTATCAATTCTGGATGCCTTGAATCTTTGAAAGGATATTCGGGAGGCACTCATTGAGGCTTTGTCAAGTCCTCAGGAATTTGCAACTGAAATTGTTGTGGCTGAAGTCTACCATGTAGCGAATAATCCTGCAAAATTTCATGCAGTGATATCTTTCACAGGTGAAGAAGAATAAGATGTTGTGCATGGAAATATTAGACCTTTGTACCTATCTGTCAAGGACAATTATGTGGACATCCGAAGATCTTTAATTGATAATGGTTCAGGAGTCAACCTCATCCCCATTCGTACACTTCATCGATTGGGCCTCAAAGAATCTGATTTATCTTCTTCTACTTTGATGTTGGAAGGATATGATAAAAATGAACAAGAACCTCTGGGTGAGATCACACTTGAAACTCTGTTTGGAGGCCTTGTATCCAATTCAGATTTCATGGTTGTTCATCATGACACGGCCTTTAATATTTTTCTTGGAAGGCCTTGGCTACATCAACATGCGGTTATCCCTTCATCATACCATCAATGTCTCAAATATTGTTTCAATGGTCAAATTGGGACATTATATGGTGATAAATTCCCATTTAAAACCTGTGAATCTCAATACATTGAGGCAGAATTATATCACATGGAGGGTAAGGAGAAATCCAAAACAAGGGAGGTTACCAAATTTAATGCTCTATATGGTTTGGAAAAGATTCCAGTAAACCCATTCATACATGTGAGTACAGATTATGTGTTTCCTATCAGTAAAATTGACAGAATAGACCCAAATCCAAATACTCTTATAAAATCATCCATAATGCCAATTATGGAAATTAATCTAGACCGCATGGTAGAAATTGGTGATTCACCAAGCAATGATGAAAGCTCAAATGGATATGTATTCATTTAATCCACTAAAATTCAGCAATTCTATACTTCGCCAACTAGGTGAGAAGAAGTTATAGCAATGTCAGAGGTGAATGATGATGTTGATTATCAATCCATATTCTCCTCTTTATTATCCAAGTAAGACCCTTCATCATCCATAGGTTCAGAAATGGTATCCTCTTCTTCAAGATTTTCAAATTTTAATATCTCTCCTGATTATGGAAATTATGCTTCATTATCTACTATGAAAGTAGAAATAGAAGAAGTAACAGGTATTGAAGAAGAAGAGGAAGATCTCAGGGATGCTCCTCCAGCATTTGGAGAGGGTATCTCTACCACTGTGGATGAACATAGAGAAATAAATCTGGGTACAGAAGAAGATTCATGCACCACTTTAATTAGTGCGGCCATGACTCTTGAAGAGCAGGAAATGTATATTTTATTTTTGAAGCAAAATCGAGATATATTTTCTTGGAACTATACACAAATTTCAGGCCTTGATCCTGATGTTTCAACTCATCATTTGGGTTTTCCATAAGAACATCGAGGATTCAATCAAGATGCAAGAAGAACAAACCCAACTTATGCTTCCAAAATTGAAGTTGAATTGGATAAACTTATCAAAGCTAACTTCATCAGAGAATTTCAATATTCCAAATGGCTGGCTAATATTGTCCCTGTGAAAAAGAAGAATGGAAAAATTAGAGTTTTCATTGATTTCAAAGATCTTAATTAGCATTGTCCTAAGGATGATTTTCTAGTTCCGATTAAAGAACTCTTAATTGATGAAACAGCTGGCTATGAAACACTTTCCTTCATGGATGGATATTCAGGGTATAATCAAATCTGAATGGCTCCAGAAAATGATGAATATACAGCCTTCAAAGCCCCTCAGGGTGTGTTTTGCTATCGGGTAATTCCCTTTGTCCTGAAGAATGCTGGCGCAACATATCAACATACAATGCATCGTATCTTAAAACACTTTTTAGGGAAGTTTGTTGAATGTTATGTGGAATATTTGGTGGTTAAATCCAAACAATGTTCTAATCACTTGGCTGATTTGGAAGTCATGTTCCACAAACTTCGACAACATAATTTGAAGATGAACCCCTTGAAATGTACTTTTGGGGTAACCTCAGGAAAATTTCTCGTCTTTGTTGTACACCATCGTGGTATCGAAGTCGATCCTGAGAAGACAAAGTCAATCCTTGGTATTTAACCTCCTCGAAATTTGAATGAATTGAGAGGAATTTAAGGACACTTAGCCTATATTCGGCGTTTCATCGCTAATTTGGAAGGAAAAAGTTTACCCTTCACCAAATTGATGAAGAAGGGAGTTACTTACCAGTGTACTGAAGAATGTCAAGAATAATTCAATATTCTCAAGAAATATCTCTTGATTCCACCGGTATTAATGCCACCTATTGAAGGAAGGCCACTTACTCTTTATGTAACAGCTTTAGAGCGGTCATTGGTTTCCTTCCTTGCCCAGAAGAATGATGCTGGGAATGAAAATAGCCTTTACTACCTCATTCGGACTATGATTGAAGCAGAAACCCGATATTCAAGTATTGAAAAGTCCTACCTAGTATTAATCTTTGCAGTTCAGAAGTTGAGACACTACCTACAACATCATGAGGTCCATTTGGTATCTTGAAATAATCCGCTCAAATTCATCCTTAGTCGTCCAATACTTACAGGATGTCTGGCTAGGTGGGCAGTTATTTTGTAGTAATTTGATATCCAGTATCTGTCTCGAAAGACAATAAAGGACCAAGGTCTGGCTGATTTCCTTGTTGAACATCCTTCATTAGAAGATACATCTTTAGATACTGAACTTCCTAACGAGGAAGTCTTTTATATTCAAGATAATCTTCAAACATGGGAAATGTACTTTGATGGTGCTTCCAGAAGTCCAACAGGGAAGAAAATGGAGGATCCTAAATTCAACAAACTTGGGTTAGGAATTGTGCTTATTTCCCTAGAAAAGGAAGTTCTACCCTATTCTTTATTATTGTGGGAAGGCGGTACAAATAATGAAGCAGAATATCAAGCTCTCATCGCAGGATTGGAGTTGACGCTTCAAGCACAAGAGAATCACTTAAAGGTGAAAGGTGATTCAGACCTGGTAATAAAACAAGTCAATGGGGATTATTCCATCTAAAAAGAAGAGTTAATCCCCTTTTATGATTAAGTCAGAGATTTAATGGCGGACTTTTTTTCAGAACTGACATTTTCTTATGTCCTGAGATCACAAAATGCTCAAGCTGATGCAATGGCTAATATAGCCATAGCTCTGGAAGATCCAAATCGGGACGAAACAATCATCAGTATTGCCCACTGTCGCAAAATTGTACCTTATGTTCAAACTAGAACAGAAAAAATCAATGATATTAGTCCCATTCCTAAACCATATGGTCATACTACAGGATGGATGACACCTATCAGGGAATACCTTCAAAATGGAACACTACCACCTGATAGAGCCAGGAAAGAGAAAGTCCGACGATGTGTGGTTAATTTTACTCTTTATGATATCCAAGATCACCTACAGAAAATTCTCTACAAAATAGGTTTTGATGGAGTTCTCTTCAGATGCATTGATGGTGAAGAGACAATAAATGTCATGAAAGAAGTACATGCAGGAGTCTGTAGTTCCCACCATTCTGGACATAGACTGTCTGATTAATTCGAAGGCTTGGATACTTTTGGCCTTCAATGATATAATATTGTGTTGATTTCATGAAAAAATTTCATTCTTTACAAGTATGTGCCAACTTCATTCATCTAACCCCAAAGTTGCTTCATACAGCTAAATACTCTTGGCCATTTCCCACATGGGGAATGGATGTAGTGGGACCTTACCCTTCAGCTACAGCCAAGCAGTTTAAGTATATTCTTACTTTTACTGACTTCTTTTACAAATGGGAATAGGTGATACCTCTCAAAGAAGTTAGTTCTAAAAGTATTTTTAGCTTCATCAAGTCTAACATCATTACCAGATTTGGTGTACCTCATACCATATTAACGGACAATGGCACCAACTTCTGTTCATCCGAGGTAAGAAAGTTGTATAAATAATACAACATCAAATCCTACCATTCATCTCCATATCATGCATTGTCCAATGTCCAAATAGAATATTTCAACAAGACTCTTTCAAACATACTGAAAAATATGGTGGATAAAGATAAGAAATCATGGCCTGATAAACATTTTCTTGCTTTATGGGCTTATTGAACCACCACCCGCACTGCTACGCGGTCAACTCTATATTCATTGGTATATGGAACAAAATTTAATAGCACAAGCATTAAACAAAAAAGGTCATCTTCGTTCATTCATTAAAGTAGAACTGGTATTGGTTCTCAGAAATCCAATGATACTAGGAAAGAAGCCTCCCAAGCTTGAGCCAAAGTGGGAAGGACCTTACTCAATATATAAGATCTACTCCAATGGAGTTTATTCTTTAATCTCAATGGATATAGAACTCATCACGACTCCAACCAATGCCAGATTTCTAAAGAATTATTTTGAGTAACACAATTACTGTTACATCCAACTTGACGTTAAACTATGTTGTCCTAACTACATGAATCTAAAACTATGTAGCATCGGTCCATGCATATGACCTTAAACTATTCGCACTTTCGTCCTGCATGACGTTAAACTGTAAATGTCCCTTTGTTCGTCCCACATGATGTTAAACTGTGAAAAAGTCCCTTAATACATCCTACATGACGTTAAACTCTATTTTTCCCCTGCTACATGGCATTAAACTGTGCAGCACCATTAGTCCTCACTGCAAGACTTTAAACTACATAGTCCCCCCCTAAGTCCTTACTAAAAGACTTTAAACTGCACAGTCCCTCCTTTGACCAGCAAGACGTTAAACTACATAACAATCATCCTACATGACGTTAAACTGTGAAATTGTCCTAGCTGCATGATGATAAACTGTACAACACTCATTCGTCCAACATGACATTAAACTGTGTACCTCTACATCTTAAATGACTTTAAATTGTGTCATGTCCCTTATGTCCTACATGACATTAAACTATGCATCGTTAGAGTTGTTGCTACCTCTTGTTTCTCACACCGAGTATGACTCACGTGATCTTAGAGTAAACTTCAACCATAACACCCTCTCTGGGCCACTAGTCATGCGTAAGTCCCAACACCATCATTTTTAGGTCATTTTCCTCAAGAAAACTTGATCACCAATGCATTCTTCAATCAAACTATGCATACTTTCATCCTTTACTTCTAGGCTGGGTACATAGGCAACCATCCGAGGTTCAAGCCCAAAACCAATCTCTTCACGTTGGTTCACCTCCGTCTCATACGATGTTTATTTGTGAAACCGCCCCCAGAACCAATATTTTTTTTACATTGGTTCACCATCATCCTTACTATATGACGTTAAACTATTCACACTTTTGTCATGTACAACAATAAACTACAACATTCTTTGACACCCTCACCTGAGAGGGAATAATTATTTACATTGATCTCCAATCATGTTATATTCTAAAGACTACGTTCATACATGAAAATTCCCAAACCTTTTATCTTGGGTCAAACCATCATTGCACTAAAGTCCTCTTTCACCCTTCACTTGTACGAACCAAATCTGTACAGAGGATATTTCTAGAACAATGTGCGGCTTGATTCTCATCCTTATGGGATATGTAGGAACATTCGAGGGTCCCTCGAATCTAGCCCCAAGTCTTTGGTCCTAACCCAAAATTCCACTTTTAGTCCCTTGGCTGAAAAGTACCCTTGTGAAAACATGAATGTGGTATGAAAACCATGGTCTTCATTCACATTAGGTTTATAAAAAACACACACTATTTATTCCTTATAATCGTCTGAGTTCTATGACCCTAAAATAAGATCTCCTACACTCTCATTCCACATGACGTTAAACTATATTTCAAGAACTACGTATGGCTTGATTCTCATCCTTATGGGATACGTAGTGAAGTCCAGCACCTCAATTCAGGACCCAGCCACAACATGATTATGGTTAGCATTGTCCAGTGTATCTTTACATACGTTAGAAAATTCCCATTTTGATGTGTCATAATCCTAACCATAAATAATTTCATATCTTCATAAACCTTTTCTTGACTTCTGATCACAAAATGTCTGATACCTGATAGTTCTTTTTCCTGACTATACAGCACGTGCCCTTAGGCGGCTTTGCATAAATAGTCTACATAACCGACCTGGGAGGATGAATTATGCAGGGCCACCTAAGGGAATTGGCTACATAGTCAAATAATAGCATCTTTTGGTTGACTATGCAGCACGTGCCCTTAGGCGACTTTGCATAAATAGTCTACATAACCGACCTGTCAGCCAAAAGATGCTATTATTTGACTATGTAGCCAATTCCCTTAGGTGTCCCAGCATAATTCATCCTCCTAATGGGTTTTTCAAATAGTGGTAACTTCATTCTTGGGAAGAAAACCTCTTTTGTCCTTATTTGTCTTAACGACAATATGTAGGGATCCGCAAAAATATCCATCCTTAACATATTTTTCCCATACTCTTTTTCGTGATCTAAAAGTATTTAAGTCTACGGTTTATATTTCCCTTCCCTACATTTGGGCCAGACCTTTACAAAAGTGACTTTCATCTAATCCTTTTACAATCTTGATTTAAAATATCCTCTCCATGTTCAAGTACCTCTCTCCATACAGAAAACTCTATGCTTTGGAAAATTTGAATCTCCATAAACTTCCACTAGCTTTTTAGTAGTAGAAAAGTAAAATTTCTTAGAGTTCTTTTACCTGACTATGCAGCACATGCCCTTAGGCGGCCTTGCATAATTAGTCTACATAACGGAAATATCAGCCAAAAGATGTTATTATTTGACTATGCAGAAAAATTCCCTTAAGTGGCCCTGAATAATTCAACCCCATAACAGGTTTGTTAAATAGTGGTAACTTCATTCTTGGGAAATACTTCTTCTAATTCCTTTTTATCCCTTTTCCGTATCATTCTTCAGATTCAAAATTAATTAAGTTATAGTTTACACGTTTTCCCCCATACTTGAATATGGTAATATGTTTTCAGATAAATTATCAAGGAATTGAGTCAATTTTAATCCATTCGGTCAAAGCTATTTTGACCTAAAACATTAGCCTTTTTTATGTCCGACGTACATGACATTAAACTTCCCACAAAAGACAGGGGAACTTTGAACAAAATTCAAAGTCCCAGCTCACTAAACAAATATTTTGTATGATTTAAATAATATTGAGCAATAAAAAGATACAAATTTTGTAGTTTTATTTATAATAATCAGAGAAAAAATCAAGCTATGCTTACTAGGCCCATTGGGTTAGGTAAAATTTTAAGCAGGTAAAAAAATGCAGGCACAAATGATTGAAGATGAAAGTGATTTTCATTTGATGCACAAGAGTTAGAAGGACATCCACATACTGGAGTCTCTTCTCTTTTCCAAGAATTTCAAAAGGATGTCAACATAACTCTTCACTTGATTCACGAAATCCCGAGCTTCATCAGCAGCCACTTGAAGCTCATGCACTCAACCAGCTTCACTCTTTTCAGGTTGATGGAGTGCTTTCTTAGCATCTGCAATGGATTTCATACCATTTTTTTGAACTCCGTCCATTCAATTATTATGCTGTAAAAGTTCCCCAGTAACAAAATCTAACTATAGATGAAGGTGCATCTGCTGGACGACATTATCCTTGATTTTATGCTTCAGCTCCTTCAACTTGGCAGCATGATCAGCCTCAGCTCGGGACACTGCAGCCTCAAATTCGCTGACATTGGTTAATAGCCTCACCCTGGTCAAATCTTGATGGTACTTTTTCTCCTGCTCCCTCCTTAAAATGACTTGTTTCACCGTGGCATAGATCTCTTGATATCCAAAACCGCCAAGTCCCAACATGATGAACATGGATGACAGTCGGGGGATCTTCGATGACAGCTCTTCTAGAGGCAATTCAGATATGATCTTCCATATGTTCTTCCATGTCTTGTGACGAGAAAACAGGAGTGCCTTTTGTACCTCCGGATCTGACTCAGCATCACTATCACAGGGGGGAATATAATCTGGAATTAATGAACTTAAAGAAGTGCTCTGTTCTTCTCCTTCCCCCCTGACCCTTGTTACTTCACTTTCTATTCCCGTTGGGGCAGAGGCTGAGGATTCACCTCCAGATCTAGCCACTAAAATTGATGGCCCTACACAGTCAATTGAAAACGTTTCTTAGTTTCAAAGGATAACAATAGTTGATTGGCTATCTTGCAAATTAAGTATAGTCACAAATATTGTTATCCCTTACCCAATGGTAGATCAGCAACATGAGAATGCTCCTCCCCGTCTTTCCTAGCTTCAACAGGATTTTCAAGATGATTTTCAGGAATCTCTACCAGGTTTATATCCACTTGAGCTAGTGTCTCTCTAATAGTAGGGTTGTCCATACCCCCTTTAGGCATTGGCAGTTCAGCAGCTTGCTCAGATGGAACTACACATTTGAACCAATCATGGTCAGAGATGTAATAAGAAGTTATTTTAACAGGATGAAGGATAACACTCACATCCAAAATCTTATAAATTACATGGTAATTTAACTTGATCTAAAATGTCTTCAAAAGATGCACCAAGTTTCATCATTTAATATAATGATATCTCAGATTCCTGTTTAGTCTCACCAGTGAGAACATTCAATGTATCTTCTTGGCGACCCTCATCCTACAAACTCTGACCCCAGACAACTTCTTTATATAAAATTGCAGAGGTAGTTTCAGTGGCCGCCAAATGATCTTCTGCAGGTGTTGAACCTAAAAGTTTCACATAATGGAAGTTAGTTGATGTTTTCATTAAATACTTTATGAAGCATTGTTAAATTACTTGAAGAAGGCTCTTCTCTCCTTGCAGCAGTAGCAGGAGTAGTACTGAGAACAGATGTTGGCCCTTCTTCGGGAGTAGCTAAGTCAGCATGAATTTGCAACTGTTCACCAGCACCCTCTATCATTCTCAGAGGAGGGTCAGTCCTCTCCCTCAAAGGGGAAATTTAAGAGGCCTTTACAATCCCAAAAATTATGAGAAATATTTTAATGGGTTAAGACTCACGACTATCTTATGGACTTACCTCTACTAATGAAGCATTGAGATGTGGACTTCTTCCTTCGATGTCTTTGTTTCTTTGGATTTTTGGGAGTGATGACATCATCATCTCCAAATACAGGAATTGGAGAATGAAGAGCCATGTCTAACTCATCCTCCATGGTCAGATGGCCTGGAGATACCTCACTCGGCTCGTGAGGAGATTCATTAGCTCTGATGGAAGTACCACCAGGGATATACTATGGTGAAGGAACCTCATCAGTTTCTTTATTTGAAATCTACAGGATGATGAAAGTAATTTTTTTGAGTAACAAAGCTTTAACTGGAATCAAGTTACAAATAAAATAAGGAAGGAGACTTACATCTTCAGGATCCACATAATCGTGCCACTCCTCATCTCCGAAAGCACCAATCCCCTCAATGGTGCCACGATCTATCATTTCCTTCACCCACTTGGTGACAGGAATGGAATCATCAGTGGCATATATGAGCATCTCTAGCTCTCTGATGTAAGCCTAAACTTCATCGGGGGTATCCTCGAAACAGATATTGGTGGAGGACCAAAGATTCCATATTCAAGAGATGTGTAGCCCCTCGCACAAATCGAGCCAGGCAGTTTCATCATCACAATAGAAACTCCGCCATGTCTGGAAAGCCTCTGGTCATAGATATTCAGCGTGTGTACTAGAAGCCTGCGAGGAGGGTCCTGCAATCTTAGACTTCAGCTTCTTCCCAGCTCCTGCAACTACAGATTGAGAATAATCAAATGAAACTTGTTTCATTATAAAGTAATGGAGATTAAATTGCCTCAATGAAGTAACTCACTAGGAGTTGATGGAGTGGGTATCTTGATTCTGATAGGAGGATTATATCTGGCACGAGGCCGCTTTGCCTCATGTTGTGCCTCATCATCACCATCTTCGGAATCCAGTGAGTTGGCCCGAGGTGAAGAACCTGGTCAATCAGCTTTAGGTGGAGAAGATTCACCTTCGAGATGAAGGGTTTCTTTCTCTATAGTTCTTTTCTTTTTCCCCACCTGATGAACTAGATGATTCAGTACCCCTTCAGGGTATGATTCCATCCAGTTCTCGGCATACAATATAGTCAAGTTACTCGCCTCTTTAGCAACTGGTAGATTAAACACTGCTCCAGTATTCTCCATAGATGTGAGCAACCATAGTTTTTGGGCAACCATCGGATGCTTCTCTGGCCTGACATGCATAGGAGGGGATACAATATTCCACTGCAGACACTTGAATTGGCATGCAAATCTGTATAAAGCATAGGACTCACATATAATTTCCACGTCAATCCTGGCGGCCAATACACCATCTCTACAAGCCAGCATGTAAGACCTCAGTTCTAGGCCGGCTGTTCAATCATCAACAAACTGCCCGGTTGGCGGGTTTCCATAGAGAAAGAAATTTAATTCCTTTAACATGATCAGCCTCACCTTCATATCATAGATGTTGAGAGCTAGTGGAGCAACTCCAGAAAATGCCTGCACTAATGACATGAATTAACTTCCAGGAACATGTACTCTATTCTGTACATCATAGGTCCTGAAATGAGTGGTGATCCATCCTCACAAAACAAGAAATGGGCCCACTATTCTCAAAGGAGACTTACCCATAAAGACATGGAGTAAGCTCCTATGAATCATTGCAAAAATGGGGGTGGCCAACCAAACCATTTTCTTCTCATCCAACTTGGTTTCCACAACGAAGGTCCTAGGCCTGTCGCCTCCCTTAGAATCCCTGACAGGCATAAGATAAACACCGCACCACAAGGCTAAGAAGCCCGCAAGACGGATCTTTTTTGGGATTCTCTGATCCACTTCGTACCCCCACTTCTCAAACTCTCCTGCTTCTAGAGTCGGCCAAAATGTGTCAGAAGCACCCCTCTTCTTTGTTCTGGGGCAGGTAGTAGGACGAGTACATGTGGGCCCCTTAATCTCCTTCTTGGTAAGAAACATATCCATCAACTCCTCTAGATTAATATCCTTTCTAAAATGAGTTTTGGAGGTCTTTCAGTTCTTGAGCTTGTAGAAAATTTTCAATAACTCCCGAGCCAAATCTGAAGTCTTCTCCGAAGCATTCCAAGTCGCCTTGGAGGGATGAATTCATCAAACATATTTTCAAAAATTAGAGCCCCTAAGATCTTGTAGACATCCCAAAAACTGATGCCTAATTCTCCATGATTCAGATGGAAAGAATTGGTTTCTAGGCTCCAGCGACTGATTAACTCCAGCAAAAAGTCATCATTAATATAGACATATGTTTTCCAGGCCCAGACGACTTCATATATTGCAGTTCCTTTCAAATCCTTGACAAACTCTACACAGGTTTTTCCCACCCAGTTTTACCATATCCAAGTTGGATTCACACCTCCTCCAGGACGGAAGTCCCAAATCTTCTTCCAGCCTTTGGATTGATCCATCTGAGAATTTTAGATGATTAAAGGATAACGATGTGGTTGCAGCTCAGGCTTGTGAGGTGTCAGATCTGAGGTACAAGGGCTATGATTCATTATATAGGTTGTCTCCACTGTTCCAGTATTAAAAAATGATCCTCCAATTGAGATATTTGCTGAAGAAAAATTGGTTTAAGTCTGAAACTAAGAATGCGGAAGATAATTATTTACCTCTAGAATGTTGACTTCTTTCAGATGACCATGCACATACAGAGGCAAGTAGATGCTCTGTGGAAAATTAAGATGATACTTATTCAAGTACTTTTCCAAATCTGGGAGAGTGTTGTCATAGATATCATAGTAATCCTATCCAACAATGTTCATCATATCATCAATTCTCTTGATAGCCAGTTCATCAGCTGTTCTAATTCTTCTAGGAGCCATTTAACCTGCAAAAAGGTCGAATAATTAACTCTTAAGTAAGTTGGTTTTTCATAAAATTTGTGAAGAAAAAAAATAAAAAAAATGGATAAGGAATTAAGGTGCGCAAGTCCAAAGTTTGCGCGCAAGTGTAACTATGTCGCGCAAGTTTTGGCATGCAGGTATCACTGCGCAGGTCAAAATACCTCTGTAGAAGCGTGACACGAAAAGAAAAGCAATGAACTGCGGAAAATCAAGGCACTTGCGTGATGAGGAAAACTTGCGCGGAGAGAGTGTAAATGTTTGATAATTGGGTACTTTGTGTGGGAATGGTGTGCATATTTATAGGCAAGGCCACACACCTGCGTTCCAAAGCCTGCGCGGCTCACCCATGTGCACTGCCATATGTGTGTTCAAAATTTGTGTGCTGTAGTTCCTTGGTTTTCTCCTTTACCTCAGAGTCAAATCCTCCTTTCCTTTCGAATCCAACTCTGAGGGGGGACTTTTGTTGATGCTCCTTTCCATCATAGAGTCTAACAAAAGAAAAAGAAAATACCTTAGCACAAAGTGATTCATCCTTTGAAGAAACATCTAAAATAGACAAAGGCATGAACATGGATTTCCTCAAGCATGGTCCGCGCAAGTTTCATCATGGTCGCACATGTATACTTGCGCGCCACATATTGGGTGCGAAGGTGACTTGCGTACCCTATTTGATTTTCTCCCAGGGTCTTCGGTAGCTTATAAATACCCCTTGTGGTCCCCCCATTTCAGGTAACAAAGATTCCAAAAGTTATATTTGGTCTCCCAGCGCCCTAGTCTGTTCTGGAAGCCTTCCGAGCACTTCTAAGGTAATTTCTTGCCTAGAATGGAAGATCTAAAGATGGGAAACAAGGCCTAACTGTTGAAATTCCCCAACACTTGCATGCCTAAGTATCTAACCCTTATGGGAAATGGTCACACCTGCGCGCCACCTTATCCCTTCAATAGAACCTGTGCGCCACTCATTTGGAAGTCTTTAGGGATAATACTAAGGGCTTGAGCCAAGCCTCGCCCAAGTATTACCCTATGGGTTGACCGACGCGGAAGTACCCAAACGTCATGCAAGTGTACTTACATGACCAATACTTTCGTTCCCCACAAAGACTTGCGTACCTTCCTCTTTTTGGGTGCCTCTCCTGCTTTTTCTGCTCTTTTCTTCAAATCCACCTCTCCTTTTCAAAATTTAGTCTTCAAAACACTCTTAAAATCCATTTTGACTACCACAAAACAGGGTAAGGGAAGCCCTTCCCTTTATCAGCACTAAATAGAAATCTCTGATAAATGGGTATGCCTTTATCAGCGCTATCTAAAAGTGCTGATAAATATTACATTTATCAGCACTTTTTTTAGCGCTGATAAAGGTACCTCTTTATCATCGCTAAAAAAGCGCTGATAAATGAATGTTTTATTAGCGCTTTTATTTTAGCACTAATAAAACATACCTTTATCAGCATTTTTAATGAGCGCTGATAAAGGTTCTGTCGGTTTTTATTTAATAACCTTAATAGGCCATCCTCACTTGCACGCGGTCAAGCCCTCGCGGAAGCTAAACCAGGCCCCTCGCCGCACGACCTCATCCTCCTCCTTCCTCCTCCTTCCTCCTCCTCGTCCTCCTCGTCCTCCTCCTTCTCCGCTGTCGCTGCCGCCTCCGCCCCTGCTCCCACTACCACGACCGACACTGCCTCTACCGCCTCCACCCTCGCTGCCGCGACCACTGCCGCCACTGCCACCGCCGCCTCCTCCACCCTCGCTGCCATGACGGCCGCTGCCTCATCCTCCTACTCCTCTTGCTCTGAAGGTGGTACGTGAGTTCCATGGATGGTATTCCCTTGGTATATTATTTATATATTGTGTGTGTGAGGACCAATAGTGAATATAGATGTGATATAGGAATGATACCATATCTTGAGCCTAATTCCAGTAAGGATTTCCATAATAGATAGTGTGGTCTTAATGTGATTATGATTATGTCTAGGGATGTGATTCATAATTAGTGATGAGTGTCGAAATAAGAGGTGTTATTGATATTTAGCAACACAAGTGGGTTGTTTGTGAATGATGTGGAATTGGATACCCTATAGGTTCCATAGGGATATCTTGACTCTAAGATGAAGTATATGGTAATTGGTTAGTTATGATGGTTCACATGTGTGAGAGGTCTACCAAGGTTATCTGTGATGACTTCTATGGATAACCAACCCTTGTTTTCATTTTTTTTATTTTGAGTTACCATGGGCGGTAAGTTCTACCCCTTCGAGTTAAATATTTATGTATGAGATACAAAGGAAATAGTTTTAAATCTTATGGTTATATGGATTCCCAAAAATTATCCCAATGGAAATGATGATGGATCCATATTAATTTTCATCACATAGCATAATCTCATTGTTATATGATTAGACAAAGATGAATATGGATTACCTAGGGCCACAACTAAATAATCTAGGATGATTCTTCTAGACTAATGACCTCATAAGATTACCTCCTTAGTATCAGTTCTTAGTTTATTATTAATGTATTTCTAGGGTCATCACCTAGAAATTGGTGATGAAAATTGATGATTATTTATCTTATAAGATTAAAACCAAAGGATCATCTCTGATGGTTATGGATTTTTTATGGTCATTTATTGGAATCAAAGGTGATTCCTAATGACTATTGGTTAACTAATAATAACACTCAAGGATCATATTTCAGCTAGATTACAATGGATTTCCTAGGTTCACCCCTTGAAATATGATTCTTCACAATGACTTTTGATGTTATATGAATACTTTATAGGGATTAATTTTAGAGCTTACCAATAATGGATTTCCTTGGGTGACCCAATATGAATAGGTTATAAAGCCTGGTGACTATTTTATCTTTTAGGATTACCTCCCATGTATCATCATGGATCCTGATGACTACAGATTACATTGGACCACCTTCTTTGAATAGACATGTATTAATGATGGCTATATATCAAATATAATTACATCTTAGAGATTGGAATGTTTCCTATTATAATCATGATGCTTACTAAAATTTCCAAGGTTCTAGGATTTATGCATACTACTATATGGAATCAGGATTGTATGGGATGGCATGGTTATCTTCCAAGAAAAGAGTAATTGTAGTACGAAAATATAAATAAATAATCAATATTAGTAGTAACACTAGATTTATAGGATCAATGAAGGTTATTTTATTTTTTCTTTTGTAGTTTTCATATACTCTACAGATCATGTCACATGTACATACACTACAATTATGATTTATATATAGGTTTATGTTAGTTGATCCCTAATGAGATTTAATAAAACCCTACTCAAGATACCATGTAACTTGGTTACCCATGTATACATTACTAATTGTAGGTTAATGTTGGTAAGATTACTGATGTAGAACTACTGGAAATCATGATTTTCCCAACGATTGTATACCAACGGTTCTTCGAAACCATTGGTATAAGTAATCTTTACCAACAGTTTTCATAAACCATTAGTAAGAATCTGTAAATATTGAGTTTTCCCAACGGTTTGATTAAACCGTTGGAAAAAATGGGTAAAAATGAGTTTTCCCAATGGTTTAGTGAAACTGTTGGGAAAGATGAAGACCCTTATACCAACAGTTCTGTAGAACCGTTTGTATATATGGTATTAAGAGGTTGGGAAACTTTCCCAACAATTTTTTAAAACCGTTGGGAAAGAAAATCCCCAAATATCATCGATCTGCAACTCTAGACATCTCGAAAAGTTTTCCTTAACCGAGACCTTGACGCACCCTCTCGAAATTTTTTCCCTAAAACTCAACCGTTTTGAAGGTTTGCCTCTAAATCTCGATGCAAATTCTACTTCCCAACACAATAGGTCTGGTTTCCAATGATTTTTTCTTCCCGTTTAAATTGGTATGTGTGAGTTAATTTATTTTAGATTTGTTCTTCCAGTTTAAATCGGTTTGTGTTTGTTAATTTATTTTAGATTTTGTCATTCTATTTTGGTGCAATCTAGTGTGTATTATGATCCCCTTACAAAAATAAGGCATATAAATTTTTTGGTTACGGTTCAAACCCTACTTTCCATCCTGCTCTAGAGGGTGCTAACTCTAATTTCCAATGGGACATCTATCTTTGATTCAAGAAATTGTTGTTCTTCCATTCTAAATCGGTAGGTGTGCCTTCATTTATTTTAGATTTTTTCATTCCATTTTTCTACAATGTATTGTGTATTATGATTACCTTATTAACATAATCAATATATCATTTTAGGTTGTGTTTTTTTTTTGATTTATCTGTATTGAATAATTTTGGTTGATATTGAAGTGGTCAATATGATCCTGAGTTATTTGATCCTTGATTTATTATAAATTTAAGGTCTATTGACTTGATTTCATTGGTTAGCCATAAATACAGTTAGGGTTTTCCAAGTTGGGTGGGGGGGGGGGTAGGGCTGTCCAAGTGGGGTGGGGGGGGAAGGGGGTTGGGTTGTCCAAGTGGGGTGGGGTGGGGCTGTCCAAGTGGGGTGGGGGTAGAGCTGTCCAAGTGGGGTGGGTAGGGCTGTCGAAGTGGGGTGGGGGAGGGGCTGTCTAGGTAGGTCGGGGGAGGGGGCTGGGTTGTCCAAATGGGGTGGGGGTAGGGCTATTTGGGGTGGGGGAGGGTGTACAAGTGCGGGTAGGGCTGTGTGGGGTGGGGGTAGGGTTGTCCACTCAAAGTGTCTCTCTATAGTTTAAAATGGACATAATTTTAATTGAAAAACCAGTATATCAAACAAGAAAATGTGATCTACTAATTATTCATTATGAAAAACATAAATGTACCATTAAATACTTACATTGCCCCCAAACACCCATAACACAACCCAACCACAACCTTCATCTCAATGTACTCAACCGATCTAAACACCAAGATAGATTTTACCCAAGACTATCTATTTCAAAACGCCGATCATGTCATCAATCAACCACTTAATTTCTATGGTACTCCCCATTATACGCTATATCTCACAAACACCACCATCTGATGTTTAACACCTCTATCATCGAGAAAAAACCATTAGAACCCCAACTAAAACTCCACAACATACCCAACATGTTTTCTAACTTACCGTGCTTAGACATCCATGAGAACACAAACTAATGTTATCATCCATCCTTTCCATCAAAACCACTTGGAATGGATGTGAATCCATCATCCATACATGAATCAAGGAAAATTCAGCTTTTCCTCAAAGATTGAACCCATTTTCAAAACATAATTAACATTTCAAAACATCAAAGAGATGTGGATTACAACTCACCACATTTGTTCCTTTTTCCTGGAGGAATTTGAAACATGCACCACATAGGTTGTAAAAGCAGTAGAGGATAGATCTATTTGATCATACAAAGCCATGAACCCATGTTTATCCTTTAGGAAACTGATGAGTGATGTTTGTGAATGCTTTTTGGAACTAGGAACTAACTCGCTTGATGAAACACAAGAAATATCTTTAAATGTATCCTCACTTGCTGAATCATTAGAACAATTTCCTGTATTGGATGCTCTTAATGTCAGATTTAGCATCCCATGTTGTTCATCAAATGGATTGGTCAACTTCCAATCTATCATGGAGGCTGTCGCACCACCTTTACACGCAACTAATGATCATAGGCAGCTTGATTAGAAAAACAATCCTGAGGGCACTGGACATGAAAGATCATGCGGTGTCATAGTTTCTAAGGAACCTCAATTTATCCCACATGATATAAGGCTATTTCATGATGTCCAAGACATAGCGAGAGGAGAAGAGAAGGTGAAAGTCTTGTAGAAGAACAACATCAACAATGAACATCCACCACCCTTTCACTATATACATCAAAATAATATCTTTAAGAACGTCCATGTGAATTTCTATCTTACTTCCATCGAGGATGATGCATGTTGGTCAACTTGTTTTATAAATTGTTTATCTTCATTTATGCCTTGTACTTGCACCCATGAATTTGAAGGTGAGTATGCGTACATGATAGTTGACCTTCTTAGAGAAGAGTTTCTAGAAGAGTATAAGAGACATGAAGCAATTAAGATCATTAGAGTGTTGGAGAAAATGTGGTTTCTACAAACAATGTGGAAATCGGCTTGTGCAACGCGACCTAAGTTACAACTTGCAGGTATTGTACTTTATATTTTTTTGGAGGGTTTCAATGTAAATGCATTTTGGAATGATAGCAATGATATTTACACTAAAAGACTCTAGAAAAAAATAACCTAAAAGAACCTAGGCTGTCAAAATAACCTAAAAGAACCTAAAAGAAAATGAATAGAAATGATCATTCCAAAATGCATTTACACTGAAAGCCTCCAGAAAAAAATAAAGTACAGTACCTGCAAGTTGTAACTTAGGCTGCGTTGCACAAGATGATTTACACATTATTTGTAGCAACCACATTTGATCCAACACACTAATGATCTTCATTGCTTCATGTCTCTTATACTCTTCTAGAAACTCTTCTCTAAGAAGGTCAATTATCTTGTACGCATACTCACCTAAAAATTCATGGGTGAAAGTACAAGGCACGGATGAAGATAAAAAATTTCTAAAACAATTTAACCAACATGCATCATCCTCGATGGAAGTAAGATAGAAATTCACATGTACGTTCTTAAAGATATGATTTTGATGTATATAGTGAATGGGTGGTGGATGTTCATTGTTGATGTTGTTCGTCTATGAGACTTTCACCTTCTCTTCTCCTCTCGCTATGTCTTGGACATCAGGCAATAGCCTTATATCATGTGGGGTAAATTGAGGTTGCTGAGAAACTATGGAACCGCATGATCTTTCATGTCCAGTGCCCTCAGGATTGTTTTTATAATCAAGCTACCTCTAATCATTAGTTGCATGTAAAGGTGGTGCAGCAGCCTCCATGATAGATTGGAAGTTGACCAATCCACTTGATGAACAATATGGGATGATAAATATGACATTAAGAGCATCCAATACAGGAAATTGTTCCAATTATTTGTCAAGTGAGGATATATTTAAAGATATTTCCTTTGTTTCATCAAGCGAGTCAGTTCCTAGTTCCAAAAAGCATTCAAAAACATCACTCATTAGTTTCCTCAAGAATAAACTTGGGTTCATGGATTTGTATGATCGAAGAGATCTATCATCTACTGCTTTTACAACCTATGTGGTGCATGTTTCAAATTCCACTAAGAAAAAGGAACAAATGTGGTGAGTTGTAAGCCACATCTATTTGATGTTTTTAAATGTTAATTATGTTTTGAAAATGGGTTCAATATTTGAGGAAAAGTTGAATTGTCCTTGATTCATGTAAGTATTTAATGGTACCTTTATGCTTTGTAGCTGGTTTTTTTTCTAATTTATTTATTTGTATATGTGACAGACATACTAGGTGATATGTTTTGTATTATGGGTTTATCAGGAGTCTGTATGATTTCATGTTTCCACATTTCATTTTAAATAGCATGTTATAATTATATATTTACGGAACCCTAATGGCTCAAATAGTCAAGCATATTGTAGATGTTGCTAGAATGTTGTAGGGTTATTTTTCCCCAATGGTAGTACATTTTTAGGATGTTTTCACTGATGAGGTATAAAATTTACTTCTTAATAAAGAGATAAACTTTATAATCTAGTTAGTTTTGGGAGAAAATTCTGTTTCTATCACAATTTCTAAAATAACACCAAAAGAGAATTAGTTTTTTGAATTACAATTTGATGATATAGAATATAATGGTTTCATATGGCATAGTACTTTACCATGGGGTTTTATTGTTCTCTAAAACAGATGGTTGATTGGTATTTATTGTTTTGTTGGACTATTGAAGATTTAAACTGATGAGAGTCATGAATATGTATCCTCATCCACGCATTGATAGTCACATTGATCATCTATGAGGTTCTATGATCTTCTCCAAGAAAGATTTGACATTAGGATACCATTAGATGAGTTGGACATCGATGGACCTACCATGGACTACTTTTAAGAGTAGTTATGGCCTGTATGATTTTTTAGCGATGATTTTTGGTTTGACTAATGCATTGGTTGTATTAAGGGACTTGATGAATATGATATTTCATCCTTTTCTAGATCAGTTTTTAGTAGTTTTTTAAATTAAATATTAGTGTACTCCCAATCCATAGTTGATCTTGACCAACATCTTATCATCACCTTGAGTACATTGAGATAACATCATATTTATTACTATTTTCTCCTGTTACTCATTGGTTTCCTCTTGTTCGCATGTCATGTATTTTCTAAGGCATCATTCAGTCTTTGTAAGACTAACTTGGAATAAATTTGATATATGTCAGATTAAATCAGGTATCTTATACATACACGATGTTCACCCTACTGGACACACCATGTATATGGATTTCACATGTGTTTAAAGGCATTTGTACCATGATTTGTTTTTATAAAACCCAAACAATGCTACCTGATTAATTAAAACATAAGATTAGGCAAGTTCTCGAGATCGAACCCATAAAGATGATGAATATGAATAAAGAATGGATGAATGCCAATCGGTTGACAAAAGAGTATGAAGATGGCATGAAATAGTTTATCAAGTTTGCAGAAGATCATGCATGTGACCCTTCTCAAATCCTTTGTCTGTGTTTACGCAGTTGTTATACATGTTAGAATAAACACGGGGAAAAACTAATGTAGGTAGTGAATCAGAGAACACGACATTTTATAGATCATATGATATGATTAGAAGCATGAATAGTGAAGACGATCGTATGGAGGGTGTGATTACAGATGTGAACGATGATGAAGATCGTTTTGAAGAAATGACAAGGACAGTTGAAGATGAACTTCATGATTGCCCAAAATTGTTTGAGAAGTTAAAGAGTTGTGAAAAAACTCCATTATATGCTAGTTGCACTAAATATACAGCATTGTCAGCCGTATTGAAGCTGTATAATTTAAAAGCAGGCAACAGGTGGAGTGACGCCAGTTTTATAGAACTACTTTCTCTCATGAATGACATGCTCCCAGAAGATAATGAACTCCCAAGACGAACATATAATGCCAAATGAATGCTAAGATCAATGGGTATGATCTCTGAAAGAATACATTATTGCCCGAATGAATGTATATTGTTTCGCAAGGACCAAAAATCACTTATAGAATACCCAAAGTGTGGTGCTTCCCGATACAAGAAAGATGATTCTAGTCCTACGAATGTTGTATGGTACTTTCCAATAAATCCTAGGTTTAGACGCCTATATGGAAGTGAGGAGACTGCAAGACAATTGACATGGCATGCAGATATAAGAATTAAAGATAGGAAAGTACGTCACCCTGCAGACTCTCCTCAGTGGAAGAGAATTGATCACGAGTATCCTGAATTTGGGAACAAGCAGAGAGATGTTCGTCTGGTGTTATCTACAGATGGGGTGAATCCTTTTGGCTTTCAAAGCAGTAGTCACATTACATGGCCGGTTATGTTGGTAAATTATAATTTACTACCGTAGTTATGCATAAAATGAAAATACATCATGTTATCTATGCTTATATCAGGACCAAAACAACCAGGTAATGATATTGATGTTTATTTGGCCCCATTGATCAAGGATTTGAAAATATTGTGGGATTCAGGTGTTAATATGTATGATGCTTACAAAAATTAACAGTTCACTTTGAAAGCCATGTTGTATGGGACGATAAATGACTTTCCTGCTTATGGAAATTTGTCAGGATATAGCATTAAATGAACTCAAGGGTGTCCCGTTTGCGAACAAGGTACACAGTCAATTAGGTTGAAACATTCATCGAAAACTGTGTTTCTAGGACATCGCAGATTTCTACCCTGATGACATAAGTACCGATCTTGGACGACATCATTCTACGGAAGTTCATAGGAACGTACAACACCATCTCCACTAACAGGTGATCAATTGTTTGAGAAAGTGAAATATTTGGACACTACTTTTGGTAAACCGTTTTCGAAAAACCTCACGAAAACTAGTTGGAAAAAGAGATCAGTTTTTTTTGAATTACCATACTGGAATTGCCTGTATGTCAGACATTTTCTTGATGTTATGCATGTTGAAAAAAATGTATGTGATAGTGACATTGGCACATTTCTAAATGCACCCAGCAAAACAAAGGATGGAATTAAGGATAGATTGGACATGGTTGAGATGGGAATACGAGAAGAGTTGGCACCAGTGAAGGGTGAAAAAAGATCATTTCTTCCTCTTGCTGCTTACACTCTTTCCAGGTAGGAGAGATATCAGTTTTTCAACTTCTTGAATGATGTAAATGTTCCAGAGGGGTATTCATCAAATATCAAGAACATCGTGTCAATGGGAGATTTAAAATTAAAGGGACTGAAATCACATGACTGCCATGTTTTGATGCAAGATCTAATTCCTATAGCTTTGCGTTGCATTTTTTTCAAGAATGTCCACCATACATTAACGAAGCTCTATTTCTTATTCAAAGCTATATGCAATAAAGTTATAGACTCGGCGAAATTTCCAACTATGGAAAGAGAAATTGTCGTCATATTATGTGAATTGGAAATGTTATTCCCGCTGACAGTTTTTGATATGATGGTTCATTTGATGATTCATTTGGTGAGAGAGATTTGACTATGTGGTCATGTACATTATAGATGGATGTACCCCATTGAATGGTATATGAAGATTTTGAAAGGGTATGTCAAAAACCGAAGTCGGACAGAGGGTTGTATTGAGGAGCAATATATTGTTGAGGAAACTGTTGAATTTTGTACAGAATACTTGTCTGGTGTGGAAATCATTGGCCTACTGAAATTTCATCACACTGAGTGGCTTGAGGGTGAAGGAATTTCTGGAAGAGAGGTTGTCACAATACATATTATAGATCGGTAGCAGGCCCACCTTTATGTTTTGCATAATAGTTTCGATGTTGACCCATATGTTCAAACCCAAAAAAAATTCTTAGGCGTTTGAATCCTTCTAGGGATGAAAAATGGATATCAGATACACATAATCGACAGTTTATAAGATGGTTTCAAGACCATATTTTTAAGCAGTTAAATGAATATCCAGACTCAATTTCAGAACGACTTCGATGGCTGGCTGGAGGAGCAAGTGTGTACGTATTATCTTACAATGCTTATGTAGTTAACAGTTATACATTCTATACTAATGAACGTGATGAAGACAGTACCATGCAGAATAGTGGGGTTACACTTGTGGCTAAGTCAATGCATGTTTCCGGTGCTAAGGACAAAAATCCAATTTATGCGAATATGTCATACTTTGGCATCATCAAACGAATATGGGAGTTGGATTATAAGAAATTTGAAGTGTTGATTTTTCAATTCAAGTGGGTTGATAACCGGAGTGCTGTTAAAATATATGAATTAGGATTCCTGAAAGTTGATTTCAGTAAAGAAGGGGAGAAAGACGAACCATTTATAATGGCATCACAGGCAGTACAAGTATTTTATTTTTCAGACCCCGCAAATCGAAATTGGTCAATTGTTCTGTTATTGACCAAAACAATTAAAAGGTTAGATGAAAGTTCAATAGAGGTTGGCCCATTTATAGGGACTTCAAAATAATTTTGCAGCGGTCCAAATGTAGATTACATTTTGTATGTCAGAGGAGACCACAATGAAGAAATTTACAGTCGATAGATGAGTCAACTCACTTCAGCCTTTAAAGAAAAAAAAGAGAGTACAATAATCAGGTTATTTGTTTATTGTAACATACATTGTGTTACGTTATGTTATTATCTGTTATCTGTTTTTTTTATGTAATCTAAATTAAATATTAAACCACTTCTGCAGATAATGACTTCTGCACCTGCTGATGCGCCCAATCCCGAGGCACAAAAGTTGTCTCGACCAGCAGTTGGTGGTCCCACTGCAGAGCAACAATAGGTTTCTCAACCAGATGTTGGTGGTCCCAGTGCAAAGCAACAACAGGTTTCTTAACATGTTGTTGCTGGTCCCAAATCTGAGGTACAACAGGTTTCTCAACCTGTTATTGTTGGTCCCATTGTCGATTCTAGCACTCCAGGAGAAGAAATTGATGCTACTTTTGAGGAAATTGTAGGAAATTAAACCCTGAAAGCGCAAAAAAAACAAGACCGTCTAGTTTGATAATGTTGGCCAAAATACTTAAGGCAAAATCAAAAGTCATCAAATTTGAGGTGGGATGGAATAAGCGAGGCCAACATGTTAACCCCAACAGAGCCATCTTTAGTAGCTACATTGGAATCGTCACTCAGCAACGCGTGCCGATTGATGTACAGTCGTGTCACCATGTTGTCACCAGGCTGAAGACACTAATGTGGGAAGAGATTACGGTAACATTATGATATCATTTTTTTAATTTATTAAAATAAAATAAAATACGAAAACATTGACTTACTCTTCATCATCCATTGCAGAGTGCATTTATAGTATATTTCTTGCACAAGGAATATGTATTAAGAGTTGCAGGAAGGATTTATAGATGATTCCGCACAATTTTAACGAAATATTATCTTAAAGATGCAGAAAGGAAAATCAAGCCGCACCCACCTCCTCTATACGCACACTTGATATCCCAGGGAGCAAGGGATGTGTTTAGAAACCGTCGTGGGGAGCATACTTTTCAGGTACATTGTGTGGGGTAATACGTTGTTTGACATTTGCTTGTATTCATCACTCTGATTGATAGTTTTTTATTTATGAAACAGCTACTGAGTGCTGAAAATAAAAAACGTGCAACATAACCAGCGTACCCTTATCGTAAAGCAAGGACAGGGTACGCTAAACTTTATAAAAAATTGGTACGTCTTTTAAAGCTACCCTATTACTAGTATGTGACATAAAACAACACCATAACCATGTTTCTCTATTTATATGTAGATTGATGAATCGAAATCGAAATCCATATCCATCCCACGCCATGTGCTATGGAAGGAGGCTCGTGTAAATAAATAGGGGACATTGATAGATGAAAACACTCAAAAAGTGTGGGAAACATGTGTAATTATGACATAATATAAATTTGAGTTGCTTTAAATCGCTATTACATTACAATAACTACTTATTTTTCTATATTTTCTATCTGAAATAGTCACAAGAATCAACAACAACTGCACCAGATGCAAACATACCTTTAGCAGCCTTGAAGCAGCCAGAAAAGTATGGTCGCGTCAGAGGTGCAGGTTTTGGTGTGACACCCCGAACATATTTTCAAAAACAAAAACAAGCGGGGGATCAAAATGAAAAAATGGAAAATATGCAAGAAAAATTATCTATTTTTCAAGAAGAATTAAAATACCAAAGAGAGATGATATAAAAATTGATGGGGGAGAGGCAAAGATAAGAAAAAACTCAACAACAACCCATGCGTGACGATCTCGGCCCACCCCCCACCAGCATTGAGGTGAGCCATTACCCTAAAAAACCTGACTTAGATGACGTAATCAATGTTTTGACAATTGTTTCTGTGAAATTTGATTTACATAGAAACTGATACCTTTCCTGTACTAATATTCCATAGGGTGAAAATGACTGTGATTTATATTTATCAACTCCCGCCTATCGCCTTATAGCGAGGGCTACGGTGTTCAATATGTAAAACGACATGATACACAATAGAAAACTTCCAAAAGATCATCTTAGAGTGTCAATTAACATAGCTAATGAGCCGAGTGTCGAGCTACTTATTCCAAATGATGATGATGACATTCATATGGTTGAACAAGCTGTTGGAACATTCATTGCATGACCGACAGTTCTTGTAAAAAAACATGTCGAAAAAAGGTATTCATTTCTAATTTATTTTTCAAGCTGGACCTTTATCATTTAATGAAAAAAGGTCTGAACCGATGACTGTAATTAAAGAATGAAAAAGGTTGTGGGGTGAAATGAAATATCAGCTCAAAACTATCTCAAGGATCAACCAACCGATTGAAACGGTCTACTGAGAGCACCTTCACCCCGCCCATTCTATATCCACAGTTAATATCATTGCAGGCTCATGTGGATACAAAGTTTAAAGACGATAGTACTCACATGGTTGATTTTGAAAAAGATATGTATGGAGAGGAGATATCAAATTTCATTAGTGCTGAAAATGTAAATGAAGTCCTCAAGTATGAATGGTTAGGCACCTCAGTTGTAAATGTATACATGAGGTAAGTTTTCATGATTTGATTTTATAAAAGCTGATATACTCTGATAATTTTCACTAAATACATTTTATATTTTTCGCAGACGTATATATAAAAAACAATTGAAGGGATTTCCCCATGAACAAAAATTTTGACTCATTAGTCCTCGCACCACATCTTCAAAAGACGAAATATATTTTGTTAAAGAGTCTGAAATAATGTCATCCCTGCTCAAATCGTTTGAAAATAAAATTACGTATGACAGACTCTTTTTAATACCAATGATGCAGGGGTAAAATTCTACAATTTAATCATATCAACTATATTTTCATTTCTTTCTTTACTTATTCCTTTTTGTATTTTTAGGGAGCATTGGATGCTGATTGTAGTCAATTTGGATACTCCAAATATTTATTTTCTGGATTCAATGCATGGATATCCAACAAACCGACCACTCATGATGGAATTTTTTAATTTGTAATACACTAGATCCAACATTTTAAAACTAAAAATCTAGTTATATAATTTATGTTATCTTTTAATGAGGATTCTGTTATGATAGGGAGGTGCATCAATATCGTCTAATGCATGGAATGAATCCAAGGCATAAGGATGAGCATGCCTACAAGATCTACAACTGGAAAAGTATCCGGGTATATATAATAGCATTATACTATCCAAACACATATCAAAACAAATTACTTATTGTTGTCGATGTTTCTGTAGTGTCCAAAACAAACAAACGGAACGGACTGTGGTTATTATTTTTGTAAATTTATGAAAGAGATCGTATTTCATCAACAAACTAGCATCCCTGATGAGGTATTTTCGAAAATAATTATGATTTCATTTAAAATATTTATTAATCCTTTGTGTATTTATATTTTTTCAGTACTACTATGACTGTAGAAAAAACTCATATTCATGAGATGATATACATGTGTTTAGAAATGAATGGGCAACATACCTGATGGAAGATTGTACACAAATAGGATAAAGGTGAATTCATACCACTTATGTTATCAATATATGATCATTGATTATCCTCCAACCTTCTTTGGTGAATTGAGAATGCTCTGATGTATTGAAATCTTAATTTATTACTCAATGTTTTCTATCCCCGAATTCATATTATTGATCTTTGAACAAATCAATATTGAAGTAAGGCATGATGGTGTGTAGTGCATATGGGGTGAATGAAAAAACCACCGAGGATCAAGAAAATCCATTTTCTATATCTCGTTTGTTTGAACTTGTATTTGAGCACATGTGTTGTTGTTTGACTTTCACAATTATTTCTATGTAGATGCATGAGATAATCAGCATCGTTGAGGGAATTTTTGGAACCAAAATATGTGTCCTAGGATAATTCAAGTAAGGGAGAGGCTGGTTGAGATGAAATCCAAGCTCAAACGACCAGTACATCATCAAAAGAATCAACCCTGTGATGCACCATCATGTAGAATCTGGTCCTCGTGATGTTTTGAGGTGTTTATGGAAGGTATGGGGATTCTGATAAGCCCTATGGACACCATAAATATTTTTTAGAGACAGTTCCACATGTTTTTTGTGCCTCGTGCCTCTTTACAAGGATCACTCCATTCACATGGTCCATCATAGAACGTATTCCCCATTCATCCCACTACTACTCTTAGAAGAACCCGAGAATCTGACAATGCATAAGCCCCACAAAACCCATACTCATCCAACCAAGAGTATTCCTAGTGTGAAGGGAAGCTAACCATGGGTAATACCCACAACATACCTCTTTTAAATATATGGGTTTTGATCCTTGTATTCTAAATAGGGTACGTAGGAAGCCTCCGTGAGTTTAAATCCCAACCAATGGTAAACCATGGTGGCCCCCTCACTGGGGTACACCTTCTCTTATTTTACCTCTTGTATTTTTCTTAGTGGCATCCGAATAAGTCTTTAAAATGAGAAACCTTACCTTTATGGGATGCACCACACTTGGGTCATACCTCATTGGGCGTTTTGATCCATCTATCAGGTAAACATTCCAGGTTCTCCCTCCTCGAGATGTACCTACCTGATCCACCTTTATAAGTGTTTTGATCCCCCCAGGTCTTACATCTCTGTAAGACATTAAATCATGACCCTCTATCCTTGTGGGATGTTAAACTCATGGAATAACATAAGTTAAACATGGGTTTCCATTAATATATTCAATATTAATGTTTAATCAGACCTTATTAATGTATTGTGGAGGTGTGGTTTTATGTTTTCCAGCAGATTTCGTAGGATTCCATGCTTTATGTAGGTGATTCCATGCTTTTACATTATATGATGATTTTATTATGCTGTATTTTCTTGCTAAGTGTACTATATGAAATGTTTGTGTGGTTAAAAATGTGTTATCAATGGAATTTGGGGTGTGTATAGACTTGAAAGTTATTTTTAAAATGAATGCAGTTGTATTTCCTGTGGATTTTCATGCTTAAGTCCTTTAAATGTGTTTGAATAAATGAGAAAGTTGTGTGATGCGTGTTTTCAAATGGATTTAATGTGTTTGTGGATTTTAAAGAGGGTTTTCTTATGAGATGTAGAGAGTCAATATATGTGTATTTACATTGAATGAAAGTACATGAAAATGTGTTGATATATATGATGTGTATAATGTAAATTGAGAACAATTTCCATACAAGGTATTTTCTTTATGATGTGCAGGGGACAGGGTGAGAGGGCAGGGGTAGTTTTCTGGGGGAGGGGGAAGGGGGAAAAGTGGTAGGGGGAAGGGGTAGGGGGTGTGCTGGGGAAGGGGGCAGGGGGTGTTCAGGGGGCAGGGAGTGTGCAGGGGTAGGGGGTGTGCTCGGGGGTGGGCAGTGTGTAGGGGGTGTGCTGGGGAAGGGGGCAGGGGTGCTTCTTTTTTATGGAATGGGGGGACATATAACCATGGTATTAAACTGTGTCTATAGGTATATAGCCAAGGTTTAATGTCATTTCAAAAGGCCCATCATTGGTATCCAATAGAGGAGGATAATAGGGTTGAAGATATTCTAGGACTCTTTTAATGTAACTGATAATATTTGATTTATCTCAAAAGTAAGGGAGATATCCCATGGGCGAAGGGAGAAGGAGGAGAGTGTGTGTAAAGGATTTTGTTGAGTGGAATGAGGGATATATGAGGGTAACCCGCTTTAATGCTTGATAGTGAAAATTTGTTAATTCCACTCATTAATTAGGTAAATTATTAGTCTTAAGGGTAAAATAAATCATTTTCCAACAATGTGGGAATCAATACACACACACTTCTAATACATATAGTTTCTTTGAGTGGCTTACAATCCATTATTCAACCATATAGAGATACTTCCCCAAAAACTCATACCTTAAAAACCATTAACCATCAATGTGAGACCATCATAACCTTATAACCAAATTGTAGGTTTATCTATTCCCCCTCGAATCATTAAATATCCCATGTTCTACTAAACATTGGGACATTTGATTATTATAGATGATTATCCCTAACCATGCACTAATTTCATTAATTGGTTATTTTATGTTTTGTGCCTCACTAGTATAATTCTATTTATCAACCCATTCTTTATTTCATTATTGTATTACTAACATAATATTTGTTTTATTATGTAGGTGAAATCTTTTTCCTCGGTTAGAATGCTTTGTTCGGAAACCGCCGCCATGGATGACAATTATTTAGAGCGGATGGATGCAAAAAGGATGGAACATCATTTTTTTTACTGTTTGTTGGATAAATGTAGTTGTAACAAAATTAAACATTTTTTGAAATGTATATAGAATTGTGTTGTTTTGTATTCATGATTTCAAGTAAATGTATGTATCATTTTTGTTCTTCTGTGCTTTGTGGGTGGGTGTTGTGTGTGCTGTGTGCAGGTTTTGTTTGGACTCTATGCAGGTGTTGTAATGTGTGCAGGTGCTGGGCAGGTTCTGTGTAGGTTCTGGTTTTGGATAGGATCTTTGGCCTTTATCAGCGCTAGTTAAGCGCTGATAAATGGATAATATATCAGCTCTATTTTGAGCACTGATAAAGGTAGTTTTTATCAGCAGTCAAAATAGCGCTGATATATTATACATTTATCAGCACTGAAAATAGCTTTGATAAATACTACCTTTATCAGCGCTTGCTTGGCACTGTTAAAGGGGCACTTTTATCAGTTCTTTTTTAGCGCTGATAAAAGTCCCCCTTTATCAGCGCTATTTTTAGCACTGATAAAGGGGACCCCCCCCCCCTTTATCTTCGTCGAGATTAACAACACTTTTTATCACTGTTAAAGGCCGTTTTTAGCACTATTATAAGCCATATTTTTAGTAGTGTTTTGGCATGGTTCCTTTTTTGGATTCTTTATCTGAAAGGAATTCTATGGAACATCTCTTAAAACCTAGTGATTTACCTATCTTTATGTCACTAAGTTTTAGAGATTTCATTCATTCAACCTCATCCTTTAAGATGAGAGAATCTTTAATCTGGGCCTCCTTCTCAGGAGTAAGCCCTAGTCACAAGTTCCCCAATTTGGGCCTCCTTCTCAAGAGTAAGCCCTAGTCACAAGTTCCCCAATCTGGGCCTCCTTCTCAGGAGTAATCCCGAGTCACAAGTTCCCCAATTTGGGCCTCCTTCTCAGGAGTAAGCCCCAGTCATAAATTCCCCTTAACCTGGGATTCCTCTTTAGAAGTAAGCCCCGGTCTTAATTTACTCTTAATTTGGGATTCCTTCTAAGGAATAAAACCCAATCATAAGTCCCCTCTAACTTGGTAATCCCTCTCAATATTAAGTCCTAAGTTAAGTATCCAAATATCCATAAAGTACATATACCTTTGTGGACCTTGTTCTTAGTTTTCTTCCCTAAAGTAAATCTTAATCTTCATCTATTTGGGTAGTCATAAATACATAATCCCCACATCATTTCTTATGATTGCATCTTTCATGGCACAATTGTCAGGTTTTACTAATACCTATTGTTTCTCACACCGGGCATGACTCATGTGAGATTAGAGCGTAAAAGTAATTATGACATATTTATTTGAGCCATCAACCATGCATAAACCTCATACTTCTTTACTCAAGCTACATGGGTTCTGATTCCTTTTCTAAACAAGGATAAATAGGTAGCCCATATGCGGGTACAATCCTAACTCTGAAATAATCAATGTCCTTCTGAACGTCAATAATCTTCAAGTGCCCCACTGAGTGGCTTTAAAACCAGTATGGTTATCATAATGAACAAGAGATCTCTATAAAATGTATTGAAGGATACCATTGACTAAGAATCTCTAACAAATACAGATGATTCTCTATCAATGAAGAACCTCAAATACATATAATAGATTCTATAAATCTCATACATATCAATCATTGATTGTCATATCTAAAGTAAATATCATTTTCAACATGGTAATTTAATAAGGATTCACGAACATAACTTAAATATATAAAGAGAGTCCCGGAGTAGACAATAATTCCCCCCAAAAAGGTGTGATGAGTCCAACCTCCCATCCTATCAACCAATGCAAATTCTTAAGCCTCATAGGTTCACAACTAATGAGAACCTACCTTTGTAAAGTAGGTCTAAATGTATATAGAATCATTGGATGTTTCTGGTTCTACGGAAAAACCCGTTAAAAACAGATTGGAATGTTTGAACCTTAAACAAATGAGGTCATCCCCATTTCCAGAGGGAAATAGATATTATAATTTCAAAAATTAATTTTGTTTTATAAAATAAATTTTCTAAAAGTGGTAAAAATTATTTTTAAATTATGCACGGAAAGCACAACGAAACTGTTTTTTAGATTGATGCATTTTTTTAGAAAACACTTCTTTTTATTTTAAATGATTATTATTTTATTTCAAATAAATAAATAACCATAATTTTAATAATTTATTTAGAACTATACAAAGTATCCAATTCAATGTCTAGGATATAATGATATTCTATATTACGATTCATTTTGACTCAGGGTTGTGTGTTTCACAAGCTATCCAATATAATACATTGATCTGTAAAACTCAATAGTAACACCACTAGTACATCATTAATATTTATCCATAAAATAATTTTACTAAAAATAATAACACATTAACCAAGATATCACATACACTAGTGGTAGGTGATAAACCCTTATCGTCCTTCAGTCATGGGTTCAACCGCCGCAACATTTCTAGATGTGATGGGTTTTTATCCAACATGTAGGTTTTCATTTTTCTAAAATATATTAATATCACTCCTATAACATTCCCAAAAAATATGATGGACATCATTGAAATAAAATTCAATAAAAAATAACCTTTTTACTAAGGATTTCAATAAAACCCTTTTTTAGAAATTCTAATAACCTTGTTTGATTATTATTACAATGTAATTAATGATAATATTAAATATAAAGGTTATCAATGCCTTTAAACAAATGTCTATAAAATTTAAATGAATTATTACTCAAATAATTTTTCCATTAAAATATATTCTTGTCATAAATTCTTCCAAAATATCCTTAACCTTGGTAGACACCCATCACATAAAAATCAATAGGAATTTTTTAAGAATTTAAACTTATGATTAATATTAATCTCATTAAACCATGATGGTATCCACAAATATTATGTTAATGAAGAGATATATGCTTCTAAAATTTAACAGAATCCTTAAATGTTTTATGATCCTAACACTAATAACATTGGTAAAAAAATACTTCTATAATATAATTATGTAATCATAATAAATAATTCAACCATTTTATTCCAACATTATTCCTTCCTTGGTCTAATATTTAACCTTTAGATAAGTGAATTAACATATATAATTCCCAGATTCTCAATATTTAAGACAAAAAATATAAATGGATCCCAATTATAGGTTTTATTTTCTTCCATTTTACTCTTCATTTTTACTTGAAAATTATTTTCTTTATTCCCTTCCTTTACTCACATAAATCATTTTATTTTTTCATTAAGACGCCTTATTTTCAATATAGACACCATAGATTTAACCTACTTCATTCATTATCATCTTATATTCAAATTAATAATAATGGTTTTTAAAGAAAATGTGAATTATCCAAAGCATGTCCATTGAGAGTGTCAAACTAGATGCAAAGTAAAGATCATTTTCATGCACCATGTGATGATTAGGTCAAGATAAATGTTCCCCTTTGGAGTTATTACCCCTAGGTACAATTTTTCAATAACTACACCCACTTGTAGTATCCATACCAGAAGTTATTTTATGAAATAACAAAATAATTTATACCTTATAAAAACTTTAGGATGTTATTCTATAGTTATACTCAAATTCTATCTTAAGTTTATGATACCTAATCTATGTTTTCCTAAATTTAGATCCCAATGTTTCTAATCTAATACCAACTATAGAAACTCTGACTCAAGTATCCTAGAGTGAGTGTCTAATTTATTACATTGGCATAAGATATAAGGAATCACATCTTAAATAACCCAATATATTATTAGTCTTGGTAAAGAAGATACTTGGGGTTTTCATTATATTTAAAAATAAAGATACCAACATAATTGTTTTTGAGATTTAAATTATTCCCTCTAGAATATCCTTGCACACCATTCAAAGTAAACTTCTTTGATTATTGGGTAAATGAAACAAAATAAGGGTGAGCCCAAATTCCCAATAAGGTTTAAATGTAGTGGAAGCTGTTGGAATCCTCATGTATTAATAATGTCTTAATGATCATAAATTTCAATAATAATTACACATCATGTTTTAATGATTGAAAATATTATTACTGTCAATTAAACTCATTATTATTTACACATATTTTGCATGATCACAACTCTCACTTATCTTATCAAACCCTTGTATTTATGTTTTAAGTTCTCTTACTTGATAATGGTGAAGCTTAATTCATATTCTGCATATTACTATTTATGTTTGAATACAGTTAATTGTCTAAGTATCCAGACACCGTGACCCAGACACCATGAAGGACACACCGTGACCCATACACTGTGAAGGACACACCGTGAGCCAGACACCGTGACCCAGACACCGTGAAGGACACACCGTGACCCAGACACCGTGAAAGACACACCATGACCCAAACACTGTGAAGGACACACCGTGACCCAGACACTGTGAAGGACACACCGTGACTCAGACACCATGAGCTAGAAACCATGACATGGACACACCGTGAAGCACATACCATGAAGGACATACCAGTTCTTGGAGACAACGTTTACATAATCACTGTGACATCGTTTCTTATCCTTTTTGTCAATATTATTTAAATAATACTAACGTTCATATTTGATGTTTTTAATGAAATTATGGTTATTTAATGATAGTTTTTGGTCTGTCAAGAAACAGTACCTCGTACCTATGGAAAGGAAATCATTCCTATTGCCAGAGATCATGGAATATAAAGAAGATTGAGCTGCAGTAGAGGAGTGGCTTGTGCTTGACACGTCTCGAAACACATTCTACAATACATGCGAGCTCTGTACTGAACCAAAGAACAATCCTAAGCACAATAATGAAGAACACATTGTACGATCCTCAAATAAGTTCCATACATGAAATCCTACATTAATGAAGAACACACGAAGTAATCTGGAGTCAAAATAACATCTTCTCTCCTGGATAAACAAAATCTGAACCACGACACTCTGTTTTTTAATAGAAAAACCAGAGAAGGACTCAGATGCATTTCTGTTAAATCCAACGAGTCCAGAGCTGCACTTCCAATCACTAGATCTTTCTAAACTTTCATATACTCTCTCTAAGTTATTTCTTTATTTACTTTTTTGAGCAGTGTGTGTACTCTATATATCTTACACACACACTGTCTCTTGCACTGAACTGGAGGATACTAAATCCTCATTGCAAACATTCTACACATTCTTGTGTCCCACTGAGGATAGTGGTTGAGGCCAAGTAGGACATGGACAGCATGTGCGCTGTTGTCTTTGTTTTCCCATGAAAAACAGTGGTAGAGGTCCCTACGTGGCATGGACAGTCTTGTACTGTTTCTAACCTCGATCCAGGGTGTGGATCAAATTTTTATATAAATTTGAGAGGACTAAGTCTTGGATTGAGACTGAACGTCTTGGTTATATCTGCTGTTCATTTTTCGTTTAAGTTCAAAATATACAGTATCTAATTTATATTCTGCTTCTTATTACTTTGAAATACAATTCTATTTTAAAGTTACTTTTATAGTTTATCTAGAAAGTTTTTGTATCTATTTTAAATCAGTAGGTTAGTTTCAAAAGCTAATTTAATCTTCTGATTAGATTAACTAAGAACTAATCAATCAATTGATAATATAATTGAACCTTTACAGTTTTACAAATTCACTACAGTTTAACTTGTTTTATAATTTGGGGGATTTTAATAGAAAAAATTTTAGCAGAAATTTTAATTGGAACTCAATTCACCCCCCCCCCCCCTCTTGAGTGTCCACTTTGACCAACATTTGGTATCAGAGGTTTGTTTTTATTAATACAAGTTTTCAAAACATTCTTTTTTTCAACTGTGATTTTAGTTGCATCTTTAAAGATCTTAAATTTCTGTTAGTTCTAAATTTTATCTCTTTAAATTTATTTTCTAAAATCTAGTTATGGACAATAGACTAGAGGGTGTTGCTACTAACCAAACACCTTTATTTAATGGTACAAACTACATTCAATGGAAACTTAAAATGAAAATTTATTTAAAAATTATGGGTTTTGATATCTGGACAGCTATCGAATCTCAATATAAAATTCCAGAAACTGAAAGAACTACTTGGTATGAACCTACTAAAGTAGGTTACAATAATAACGGTAAAGCTATGAATTCTTTGTATTGTGCATTAGGAGATGAGTAATTAAACAAAATATCTTCTAGTAAAACAGCTTATGAAATTTGGGATACTTTAGGTGTTTCTCATGAGGGAACAACTAATGTTAAAGAAATGAGATTAAATACTTATACTATTAAATATGATAATTTTAAAATGAAGAATGATGAACCTATTTCTGATATGTATCTCAGGTTCAATGAGATAGTCAATACAATGAGTTCACTTGGAAAGGTTGTTCCAGCAAAGGAACAAATCATGAGGATACTGAGATGTTTTCCAGATAGATGGAGAGGCACTTCTGTTTCAATCAGAGAATCATGTGACATTGGAGCTCTTCCTGTCAAAGAGATTATTGGTAAATTAATGATGTATGAGGAAGAACTTAAGGTAAACAAGGAAGATGATGATGAACCCAAGAGAAAATCTGTGGCTTTCAAGTCTACTGCCTCAAAGAGAAAAGACTAAGAAAAAATACATGTACCTACTGAAAGTTCAACCAGCAAAGATTCGGATTCATACAGTGATACTGAGATGGATCAGATAGCCAGGAGGTTTAAGAAATTCTATAAGAAGAAGAAATTATTCAGAAAAACCAATTAAAAAGGTAAATATGACAACAAAGGTCACTGGAAAACGGATTGGAAAAAGCCAGATAAAAGTGACACAGTTGTCTTCTATGAGTGTAAAAGGAAATGACATATAAAAGTTGATTGTCCAAAATTGAATTTCAAAAATAAATATGACTAAAAGGAAAATAAGTACAAGAAAGCCATGAAATCTACTTAGAGTGCTTCAGAAGATAGAAAAAGTAAATTAGAAGATACTGATTCTGAAAAAAATTGTGCCAACATGTGTTTCATGACCAACACATCTGAGGAAACCTGTTTGAAGAGTCCCCACAAGAAGACATGGTATTTGGACAGTGGATGTTCAAGACATATGTATGGGGATTACTCATGCTTCAAGAGACTAATCAAAGTTTATGGAGGCCATGTCACTTTTGGTGATAATTCTAAGGGAAAATCATCGTCCTAGGCTAAATTTGTAACACTAATTCAGTTTTAATTTCTAAAGTTTTATTTGTTGTTGGATTGAAATATAAATTGTTAAGAATATCTCAATTATGTGATAATGGATTTAATGTTAAATTTGAAAATGATTCTTGTGATGTTTTTAATTCTAATAATGTTTTAATATTTTCTGCTTTAGAAATGACAATGTTTACGTTGTTGATTTAAATTATTTAGCTAAGAAAAATTTTACTTGTTTAAATGATTTTCATAAAGAGTCTTGGTTATGGAATAGGAGATTAGGACACTGCAATATACACTCACTTAGAAAACTAACTAGGAAGAACTTGGTTAGAGACTTAACCAAACTAGAGTTTCCAAATTGCAATGTTTGTAATCCCTGTTAAAAGGGAAACTAACACAAAATATCTTTCAAAACAAAGAAAGAAGTTTCAACTTCTCAACCTCTCGAGTTGGTTCACATGGAATTGTTTGGACCATCTAGATTTTCTAGCTTAAATGGGAAGCACTATGTCTATGTCTTAGTAGATGACTTTTCTAGATATACTTGGGTATATTTCTTAGCTCACAAAAGTGAATCTTTTTCCTACTTTATTAAATACTCCAAGTCTATAGAAAACCTTAGTGGACTTATGATCAAAACCCTGAGATGTGATCAGGTCCGTGAGTTTCAAATCAAGAGTTTGAATCTTATTTCTCACACAATGGATATAATCACAACTTTTCTGCTCCTAGGACACCTCAGAATAATGGTGTAGTAGAAAGGAGGAATAGAACCCTTCAAGGAATAGCAAGAGCCATGCTAAATGAGTATGACCTACCTATTTACTTTTGGCCTGAAGCTATAAATACAACTTGTTATATCATCAATAGAGTCTTAGTTAGACATGTTCTAAAAAATACTCCTTATGAAATATGTAATAATAGAAATCCTAAGGTTAATTACTTTAAAGTATTTGGTTGCAAAGTCTTTATTCTTAATACCGAGGATATTCTGGATAAGTTTTCTTCTAAGAGTGATGAAGGAATCTTTTTAGGATATTCTTTAACTAGCAAAGCCTATAGAGTTTTCAATAAAAGAACTAAGTGTGTGGAAGAATCTGTTCACATCAAATTTGATGAAACTGATCCACATGAACCTAAGTCATCTCTTGAAAATCTTGAAGAAGATTTATTTATTCTGAACCTTAATGATAAAATCAATGAACCTGCTGTAAAGACAACCAGTTCTGGAAATATTTCAGAATATGCTCCTAATGAACCGGAACCTAGAGAAGAACCTAAAATTTCTATCCCTGCCTTTACTAGATCAACTAGGATTCTAAAGAATCATTCTTTAGATGTTGTTGTTGGTAATCTTGATAGAGGGACACAGACTAGAGCTTCTCTAAGAAATCAGGTTGAACATCAAGCCTTCTTGTCACAGATTGAACCTAAAAACGTTGATGATGCTATTAATGATGAACTTTGGGTAATTTCTATCCAAGAAGAACTCAATCAATTTGATAGAAATAATGTTTGGAAACTAGTATAAATACCTAAGTACACTTTCACCATAGGCACTAAATGGGTGTATAGAAATAAAGTAGATGAATCTAGAAATATAGTTAGAAACAAAGATATGTTAGTTACACAAGGCTATAGTCAAGAAGAAGGAATTGACTATGAGGAGACTTTTTCTCCAGTAGCCAAACTAGAATCCATTAGGATCTTACTTGCTTATGCTGCACATCTAAATTTTAAACTATATCAAATGGATGTCAAGAGTGCATTCTTAAATGGGTATATAGGTGAGGATGTTTTTGTTGAACAACCACCTGGATTTACAAACCCTCATTTTCCAAATCATATTTTCAAATTATAAAAAGATTTATATGGTTTAAAGCAAGCTCCAAGAGATTGGTATGATAGATTAAGTACTTTTCTAATCTCTAAAGGTTTTCCAAATGGTATTTCTGATCCTACCCTTTTTAAAAAACGAATTTCTAAAGATGTTTTAGTTGTACAAATTTATGTAGATGATATTATTTTTGTATCTTCAAAAACATCTTTATGTACTGGTTTTTCTAAAATGATGCAAAATGAATTTTAGATGAGTTTAATGGGTGAACATAAATTTTTTTCTTGGATTTCAAATCTTTCAAAATAATGATGCAATTATTTTAACTCAAAGTAAATATACTAGATATATTTTAAGACGTTTTGGATTGTATAGAACAAAAATTAGTGACACTCCCATGAGTACCACCTATAAGTTGGATCTTGATGAAGATGGAAAATATGTTGATCAAACCACTTATAGAGGAATGATTGGAAGTCTACATTACTTGACTGCTAGTCGTCCTGATATTATGTTTAGTGTGTGTATGTGTGCTCATTTTCAAGAAAACCCTAAAGAGTCACATTTAAATGTTGTAAAGGGAATTTTCAAATACCTCAAGCATACTCCCAATTTTGGACTGTTCTATCCAAAAGGACATTCATTTGAACTAGTTAGTTATTCTGATGCTGATTTTGCTGGATGTAATCTAGATAGAAAAAGCACCTTTGGAACATGTCACCTTTTAGGCAGGTCACTAGTATCATGGTGTAGTAAGAAACAAAATTCTGTTGCATTATCTACTGCAGAAGCTGAATACATAGCTGCTGGTAGTTGTTGTGCACAAATTTTGTGGATGAAACACACTTTACTAGACTATGGATATCAATTCAGAAATGTCCCAATAAATTGTGACAACACAAGTGCTAATAAAAGTTCAAAGAATCATGTTTCACATTCTAGGACAAAGCATATTGAAGTAAGACATCAGTTTTTGAGGGATCATTATCAAAAAGGTGATATCACTTTATAATTCATTGGTATTGAATATCAACTTGTTGATATATTCACTAAACCATTAAATTCTGAGAGATTATACTACATCATACATGATCTTGGTATGATTAACCATAAATAGATATCTTACAGATCTTACTGTTTACTATTTTTACTATATTACTTTACAGTTTCATGTTCACTATTTCTCAGTTACTGTTTCATGTTTACAGTCTCATAGTTAACATCTTTTGTTCATGGTCTATCACCTCACTGTCTCACCGTGACTGCACAGAATGGTCACGGTCTCACCGTGATGACCACCAACTGTCTCACCGTGAAAACTATTTTTCATTGCACCGTAACGCCTACTCATGGTCTCACCGTGAAGATTCTTTATATATTTATTTTAACCTGCATTGCGGTAATTTTTCTTTCACCGCTGATTACTTTCCCGCGTTTTTGTTTTTATGATGCTTGACATTCCCAAATGATAAAACATAAAGTTTTCACTCGATTCCTTACCCAAGCTTTCTCCTGCTCACTCTCTCGAACCCTCTTTACCTTGAAAACCTTCTCTCCTTCTCTCTCGCTCGAATATTCAGTGGATGCCTAGGATGAAGTGTCCATCTTCACCCTCATCTGAGAAGAGCCGGACAAAGAAATAGAAAAGATCACGGAAGATTGCACCCGAAGGACCTCTAAATCCAAACCTAGTAAGTTGTACTGTAGTACCTGAAAAAGAGATTTCCCTTGAATGGCTATTATCTAGTAAGTATTTGGTTCTAAAATTCTTAAGAGAACAAGGATGGATCGAATGGTTTTCTAGAAAAGATATACCTATATACCCGAGGTTCGTATCTCAATTTTACTAGTATGTAAAGTTTTCCTTAAATGCTGGAGAAAGTTTTATGCTGACAAGCTGGATCAATGGACAAAAGTGTTCATTCTCATCAAGGATATGGGCTGCATGCCTTAGAATTCATCATGAAGGGATTTTTGATGATTACTAGAGAGACCCTCCTCCAACATCTGACATATTTGATCTGGAAAATGCTTTAGAGGTCCTGACTGGAAATGGCACCAAGCGACAGGCCATAGCAGCTGAATTGGATGGGGAGACAAGACTGCTATTCAAATTTGTTCAGAATTTGATTAGTCCAAGAAAAGGAGATTTTTCTGTGATGAAGTATCATGATGTGTTCCTGATTCACCTGATGAAGAATGGCCATAAGATCAATCTTTGCAAATATGTCATTAACCATATATGTGATCTGATTAAGGTCACTTCCAAATCCACCTCCTTGTTTTACTCAAGGATGATTTCGGTCATGTTAGTTGCCAAGGGAGTGGTTGGACCGAATGAAGAAAATCTATAGGATTTTGATTTCAGTTTATCCAAGCCCATCTTCAGAAGGATGAAGATTAATTGGAACCCCTGGAAGAAGAAGTGGGTTGAGGATAATGATAAAATTTATAAGAAGTATAATCCTGTTGATTATCCAAGAAGGCTAAATAATATAACTGATCCTGGTTTGGAACCAGATGAAGTGGCTGAGTACCCAGAAGAGGAAGAATAAGAAGAAGAAGAGGCTGAAATATCTCAAGAGGTAGAAGCTCCTATTGAGAAAGAAAGGATTTTTGTCCCCGCTAATGTTCCTACTGAAATACCTTCTAAAGAGGAAGTTTCTGTTGTTTTTAGAGTGGAAGCTCCTGCTTCTAGAGATTTTGTTGATCAGGAAATTCAATCTGAGGCTGCAAGAGATTTGATTATTCCTATTTTAGAGCAGCAAGCCATGGAAGAGTCTGGTGGTGCAGAATACCTCTCTGTCATGAATGAAGATGATCTAGGAGAAATCCCTGTTAGGGAAAATGTTAATCAAGAGGATCTCCTTGTTTAAAAAGAAGCAAGTCTGGAAGCAAAACCAGTGGAACAGTCGGTTCTTGAGTATATACCCTCTGCTGAAGAGAGGATGGAAATTTCCTTTCAGCTGGCAAGGAAAGAATTTTCTGAATAGATTAGAGTTGATCCTGTGGATCTTAACCCAATTCCAAAGCCCCAAGAATCTGAAATGGAAGCAAATTTTGAGGGGGAGGAACCTCAAAACCTTGAGATTGATGAAGCCGGACCTGCTGAAACCTCTCAACCAACTGTCACATATTCTGTGTACACTCGGTATGATTTTCCAAGTTTTTATAATGTGAGTGAATCACAGCAAGTGACTACAACTAGTATAGATCTCTCTTCTTTGTTTCAACTGAAGTCAGTAGCTCACCCAGAACCAAAACCAAAACCTCATCCTCAACCTCAATCTGAATCTGAAACCGAAACTAGTTCTGAACCACAACCAGAATCTGCATCAGAACCTATACCACCACCTTCATCTACTCTCTTATCAGAGCAAAAATATTATGTAACTAAGGATGATTTGAAAGTCTTTGGAGAGACTATCTTGGCTGGATTTGATAAGATTATATCCTCTCAACCTCGTCCAGTAACTCAACTAAGTCAAGAAGATGCCTCGATTATTTTGGAAAACATTATTCTACATATTAAACCAAGGATGATTCGTGAAATTCAAGAAGTTAGAGTTGAAAATAAGTTTCTCAGTGCTTATGTTGCAGATTTGAAAGATATGATGGAAAATCTTCAAAGAGAACAGTCTACAAGATCAGAGACTGTTCTTGTTTCTGCTCCTGCACCTGTTGCTGCTTCTCCTCAACCAGAGGTTTCCAACCTTTCAAGAGATATTGTGTCTCAAGTGCATCCTTATATGCTATCATTTGATGAGAATATTGTTGTAATACACACCAAGATGCTGCAACGCATGAGATAGCTTGTAGAAAATCTGAATAAGATCCCAAATGAGTACACTAGATGTCTGCAAAAAGTTTTGAAACCGCTCAAAGTTCTCACCGAAGCAGTCAAGGCTTCTCCTCCCTCTGGTCAGACTTTTGTTCCCTCTTTGGATGATTCTCTGCTGAGATCCATAATCATGGATGAAATTTAGAATTCCCTTAGTGCTTTAGATCTGTCTCCTTTGTCAAAAGTGGTTAAGAATAGTGATCGAGTTTTAGACATGGTTAGAATTCATTCTAAGATTGCCAATGATGCTCAACAGGAGATCACCAAGAAGATAGACTTTTATCTCACTCGGATTTTCTCTAAAATTGACATGACAAATCACTTTAAGTATCTTGTGGAGTATTTGAAAATCCCTCTAGTGACTCAAGCTTTTAAATCTCAAGTTCAAAAGCTTACAGAGTTCACCAGATTGTTGGATAAATTCATGGAAAATAAGGACGATTTTGAAAAGGCTATGCAATATGGTGGAGAAATACTTACTGATTTCATAAATCTTTTGAAGATGTATCTTCATGTTTAGAGTACCGCTATAGTTACTCCAGCTGCTCCACCCCTTAGACCTGGTTTACCTGCCCTAGCCTTAACTACCATGTCAGTCTGCCAAACCCTTTCTCAGATCAGATCAGTCATTCTTGATCAACCACATACTAGATCTTCTACAGCTCCTACATTGTCTCCCTCCATATTTGAAGGTTTACCTTTACCCTCTTTGTCTACCACATCTATGCCTTCTTCTACATTAGCACCATCTCCTGCTACTAATAAAGGAAAGGAAAAAGCTGATCCCTGAAGAGTCCAGTGATTGCTTGTTTTTTTTATATGATGTATTTGATTTTTCTATTTCTATTATATGCTCTATTACAAATGTTTTTAATGACATATGCATTGTTTTAATTCATTCTCTCAACGTTTTGATAATCCCAAAAGGGGGATAAAAAGTAAAAGTACTGTATAAGTATTCTAATGTGATATGTTATTGAAGAATATGTTATTCTTTATGTTATTCTTTATGTTATTCTTTCTAATTTTTCATTTCATTTATACTTTGACTATACATTATTTTTTATCATCAAAAAGGGGGAGATTGTTGGACTCCTCATGTATTAATCATGTTTTAATGATCACAAATCTCAATAATAATTACACATCATGTTTTAATGATTGAAAATCTTATTACTGTCAATTACACTCATTATTATTTACAAATACTTTGCATGATCACAACTCTCACTTATCTTATCAAACCCTTGTATTTATGTTTCAAGTTATCTTACTTGATAATGGTTAAGCTTAATTCATATTCTGCATATTACTGTTTATGTATGAATATAGTTAATTGTCTAAGTATCCAGACACTGTGACCCAGACACAGTGAAGGACACACCGTGACCCAGACACTGTGAAGGACACACCGTGAGTCAGACACCGTGACCCAGACATTGTGAAGGACACACCGTGACCTAGACACCGTGAAGGACACACCATGACCTAGACACCGTGAAGGACACACCGTGACCCAGACACCATGAAGGACACACCGTGACTCAGACACTATGAGCTAGACACCGTGACATGGACACACTGTGAAGCACATATTGTGAAGGACATACCGGTTCGTGGAGACACCGTTTACATAATCATTGTGACACCATTTCTTATCCTTTTTTTCAATGTTATTTAAATAATAATAATGGTCATATTTGATGTTTTTAATGCAATTAATGTTATTTAATGATAGTTGTTGGTATTTCAGGAAACCGTACCTCATACCTATGGAAAGGAAATCATTCCTATTGCCAGATCTTGTAGAATATAAAGAAGATTGAGCTGTAGTAGAGGAGTGGATCGCGCTTGAAACATCTTGACACACATACTACAATACACGCGAGATCTGTAAGGAACTGAAGAACAATCCCGAGCACAACAGTGAAGAACACATTGCAGGATCCTCAAAGAAGTTCTATACATGCAATCCTACATTACTGAAGAACAGACAAAATACTCTAGAGTCAATAGAAATTCATCTCTCTTGGAGAAACAAAAGTTGAACCATGACACTCTGTTTTTTAATAGAAAAACCAGAGAAGGATTCAGAAGCATTTCTGCTGAATCCAACGAGTCCAAAGATTCCCTTCCAATCACTATATTTTTCTAAACATTCATATACTCTCTCTAAGTGATTTCTTTATTTACTTTTTTGAGCAGTGTGTGTACTTTGTATATCTGACACACACACTGTCTCCTACGCTGAACTAGAGGATACTAAATCCTCATTCCAAACTTTCTACACCTTCTTGTATCCCACTGAGCATATTGGTAGAGGTCAAGTAGGACCTGGACAGCCTGTGCACTGTTGTCATTGTTTTCCCATGAAGAACAGTGGTAGAGGTCCCAGTGTGGCCTGGACAGTCTTGTATTGTTCCTAACCCCGATCCAGGGTGTGGATCAAATTTATTTATAAATTTGAGAGGACTAAGTCTCGGCTTGAGACTGAACCTCTTGGTTATATCTTCTGTGCATTTTTAGTTTAAGTTTAAAATATACAGTATCTAATTTATATTTCGCTGATTATTACTTTGAAATATAAATCTGTTTTAAAGTTACTTTGATAGTTAATCTAGTAAGTGTTTGTATCTACTGTAAATCAGTAGGTTAGTTTCAAAAGATAATTTAATCTTCTAATTATATTAACTGAGAACTAATCAATCTTTTCAGAATCTAATTGAACCTTTACAGTTTTAAAAATTCACTACAGTTTAACTTGTTTTATAATTTGGGGGATTTTAATAGAAAATATTTTAACAGAAATTTTAATTGGAACTCAATTCACCCCCCCCCCCCTTGAGTGTCCACTCCAACCAATAGAAGCTATTATAAATCAATAATGATAATCAATATGGAAAGGTAAATAATTAAACACACATTCCATATAATCAATAAACTATGTAAGAAGTGCATCTAGAGATATATCAATGCAAAAATCTCACGAATAATAGTCAATATATCAAGGTAAATGTCTAAAAACAGATGAAATTTA